>ML813412.1:129738-203671 GCA_009831015.1 Picea engelmannii | reverse complement strand
AAGAATGGGCTTGGAAAAAATGCATCCATGACAGGGACAACTCGCCTTCTACAAAGGCACCCATGGGTAACATCTTTCCACCCTTGGCCATCATTGCACCCACATGCTTGGACATCCCCTGACCACACCACCCACTTACATGTCTTGGAAGAGGTCTTTTTGGGAACTTTCCTTTTCCTATGGACACTAGCCCAATAGGACGCCTTGTGTTTTTCCCCAGACTTGTATTGTAGGCTTGTGTAACATATTTGAGCTATTGACTGATGTATTAGGGTTTTTATGCATGTGTTTAATAATATTAATGATGAAATGTAATTGACATTTCCATGATCCATGTGACTGATGAGCCCATGGAGGGCGTAGCCTTTGATGTGAAGGACCATACCTGATGGACAGGTGCCATTTGGATCGGTACACATGGGGAGATGATCAGTTCAGACCTCCATGGGGTTGAAGAGCCCATCGAATGGATGTTGATACCCCACCATGGGGTAGAGACGAGACATAGATGGATCAGTGTCTTGCACTGGAGAAGAAGAGGACATTCCACTAGTGGCACCCCGACAGAGCTTGACCTAGGGGGATTTTCCCTTTTTCAGTGGAACTTTGGCCTTGGAAGGCCTAGGATGTCACCCATCATAGCCATGATGTCATCTAGCAGTATGGACATTTTGGGAGGCAGACTGGGCAGTATTGGCATGTGTGGCAGGTTAGAGAAGCCCAAGGAGGGATAATGTTTTTCTCCAAGATACCCCATTTTCCCTAGAAGGGGCTAACGCCTCCCTTAGAGGGGATTCTTATCTCTTTATAGCTCAATTAGGGTTTTAATTTGACAATTTAATGTAAAACAATATGATTTTGATAATTTGGCCTTGTCGGCCTTTTTCTTGACCTAAAATGTAAAATTAGGTCAAGGTTTTGTATAAATGAGAGATTTTCACTCTCATTTTTTCATCACAACTCACTCACTCATTAGTGAGGTCATAAATTTGCACCCTATATTGGGTATTTAGTTGATTTAAGGAAGGCGCACATGTTGAAGGAAGATATTTTTGGCACATTTTGGCATTTCTCTTGAAGGAAGTTGTTACAACTAGGGTTTGCATGCTATTTGATGGTGATATGTAAGTGTTTTTTCTGCAAAACTTCTTGAATTAATGGTTGTAGTTTTATATTCTTGCACGTGTTTATAATTTGTTGATTAAAACCCTAAGTGACAAGCACACATGTAGGTCCTTGTCTCATGTCCCCTGATAGAGAAATTTTCAGCCATTGAAGAGGAAAAGAGAGCCTAGCCATAGCTACACTCCTTTCTCCTCTTCCCCTTTGCTAGTCGTGCCTGTTTGAGATCAAGAAGGAGAAGATGTCCCAGGCCTAGGTTATCTACACTTAGGGTTGTTTTTCTTCTAGGGTTTGAGTATAGAGCCTTGCTGTAGCAACACTCTCCCTCATTTGACTCTCTTGTCTTGAATTTATCTTTCATGCTAGTTGTTTTTGCCATCTAAGGAAGGAGGAGAGAGCAGAAGGCCTTGCCATAGAAACACCAGAGTGAGCCTCTCTCCCCTAGGGTTTTGTCTCTGAGGCCTTGCCATAGAAGCACTTCAGTGTTCTTCCCTCTAGTCCTTAGCCATCCTCCTTTAACCCTTGCGTCCTCCTTTAATTTGACTCCATTTTACCCTAGAAGGCACTGATCCTAAGACCTCCAGCGTTGAAGTGAAATTGATCAAAACAACTCTCAAACCCTTTGAAATCTTAAACCCTAACTACACTAACCCTAGATCTAGCTAACCCTACTAACCCTAGTTGCTAACGTCATCATTGGTTATTACATCTTTATTGCAACAACGTTTTGTCTTTTGAGCAATTGAATGGTAGTTAAAGGCATTAATTGAGTTAAGTATTGATTTGTTGTATTGAATGCCATATCGTTCTAGTATTTATTGTTGAAGTGACATTACTTTTATTTCCATTTTGTAAACATTGACTTCATCAACATTTACTTCCAAATTGCTTATATTGAATATCAGATAGTCTTTGATATATATGAAGTACTAACCAAAGCCTGCATATATCAGTTTATTGTTGCTTTGTTCTCAGGCAGGGATTCTACTTGGTTATCTTTGTTGGTTGTAAGCCAAACTTTTGTTTTGGTGGTGATCTATGAAGGGGGGGAACTTGTCATTGTATGATTATCCTTTAGCCTCTTCAAAGCCCCAGGTCACCGGGGACGTCTCCCCTGGGCCTCACCTCCCTAAAGAGAAAGAAACTCCCCATCGTGGTGACATTGGGTGGGATAGGTTCTTGTTACGTCAGTTTGGACTTCTACTTTATAGCCTTTCTTCCTACTTACAAACTGTGCAATAACATTTTGGCGCCGTTGTCGGGGAACACTGAGTCAATTCTCCTCAAAACGAAAAACCTTTTCGATAAGACTTGCCTTAGAGCCTTATCTTACAAGATTACCTGGCGACTCCACTAGGGTGTTTTCCTTTATCCTTTGATAGCTTCAGGCAAATTATCTGGCCACTCCACTAATTTTTCCAAGGTGCCACCTTACTCTCAAAATCTGTGATATTTCCAAGTTATGGGATCATGGCACACTGGGAACAAATGTATCCTACTATTGATTTCAAAAGTTTTCAAGGATACCCAAATTACTTTGATACAAAATGGCTGAACAATTCTCCAAGATTCTTTGGCATCCCAACTCCTCACATTGTAAATTTTTTGGATTATATGAGTGAAATAAAATTGGGAGGAGAGGATGCTATTATAAAATTATTCTTACTCACTCTGCCATCCTACTTACAAGATCGTTTTAAGAGTTGTTGCAAGGATAGGGGTATATCATCTTTCATACACCTCATCAGTAGGTTTATAAACCTTACTAAGCCGCATTGCCAAACGTATGAATATGTCCTCCAAAACCTCATGGTAGCCTTAGACGACAAAGGATTCACCACTGAGATTGTAGAAGATCTCAAGAAAGCATATCATGATCAATACCAATAATCCTATGATATAAAAGACGAGGTTTATGAATACCATTATCAACCCCTTGAATAGGAGCAAGACCTCTCTCACAATCCAATAGGATGCAATGAAGATGTAACTAGAAAGGCGGATTATGAGGATGAAGCACCAGTAACCGCTCCTCCATTCGACAAAGCTCTCCAAGACATCTACAGAAAATGAAGAGAATGAGGTAAGTTATTTTTCTCTTGAAATTTTTTATGATACCTTATTCTATGACTCAAACAATGAAAACAAATTGAGCCCTCGGACAAACTAGAAGATGATGAAGCTCCAACACGGGAAGAAGCGAGCAAGGTGAGTTACTTCCCTTTCCAAATTTTTAATGATTCTCTATTTTATGATGTGGAAAGTGAAGAAGTTTCGGATGTTTTAACCCCTTCATGTTATGATGAAGATAATGACTTTGTTGACAATTTTGATGAATTCATACATGTTGGGAAACGTAGATGGGATATGATTGGATATGATGTCGATCCCATGTATGACATTGATGGTCCTTTCCAAAAGTTTCCTTTGCATTTATCACATGAAGTTACTAATGATTTTGACATTTGGCAACAAGAACCTGACTCTATTAAGACACCCAAGGATGACTTCATGCTACGCTCTCCGATTAAATTTCGGTCATACCTTGAGGACTTTGATGACTATCCATATGAGCACTTAGATTTATCCTATGAAGAAAGTTATCAACCAACGTTATGCTTAGATATTGATAAAAATGAGGAAGTTACTTCCCTGAAGCAGGATACTTGTGATAATATTTTCCACCCCCCTTTGATCACTTTACCTCGTTATGTCACTAAAGGTGTGGTTTGGAAACATGTCCCTTATACCAAGTCTCCTGTAAGGCAAAACCTCATTATGGATTTTAGGGAAAAGTTGAGTTCCTCAAGAAGAAGCTTATTATCACAGTTTTCTAGCCTCCCCTTTAGGAATGATCAGTCATCCTTTCAATTTTTGCTAATCCCTTCTCGGGCCTCAAGTTGTGAAAACGTCCAAGGTAGCCAGCATTCATATTCCTCAAGTTAGTCTCCTGAACCTTTGACTTTTCACAATCCATTCCTGAGATGGTTTGAGCACTCTCCAGAGAGTATGTATTGGGATCACTTTTTCCCTCCCACCCGCCTCCATGATTTAGACTTTGAGATTTCCAATGATATGATATATATTCTAACCCATGACATTTTTGTGCTTCATTTATCATAATTTTGGTTTATGATGAAGCACAAAGGCAGGTATCAAGGAATGTTTCTATATTGGCTTCACTGGTTGTTTGACTACACCCAACATTCCATCCAACAGGGAAGTACAGGTAAGAAGTTTGCTTTCATCTTATTACTCATTGATTGCTTTATTTTAGTATATATATATATGTATGTTGGGGTGGAATTACCACCCCAATTTTGTTATTCATACTTCTATCGATATTAATCAGGTCTACAGGTTATGCGAGAGATGTTGAGGTTCTCATGCGCATAATGGTGAGCACATGTCCCCGATTTGGAGCCAGATGTTATCCCCACTTTTTAGGGATAACTAGGAGATCATGTCTTGAGGCCCACAGGTCCTAGACATGGAATATCGATAGCAGGATTGAACTGAGCATGGCCCTGGAGGGCCCACCTTTTCTTCTTCCATTGTCTTTGTCTTGTCAGCAACAGCAACATCCATCACCATCAGCTTGGTCCTATATCAAAAGAGGTTCTTGCTCCATGAGGTAATTAGTCTAGGTATCATGGTATGTGTCACTTTTGATCATTGAAACCTTTGAATATATGCATCTGATTCTATTTATCTCTAACAACTACTTGGATCTTACATTTGCCCACTTGACCATGTTTGGGGGGATTGACAGGGTGCCCTAACAAGCCTGTGTATGTAGGTTTTGGTTTGCCACTGCAGGGATTTCTGAAAATCCATCGTCCACTCCCATCATACTACAACTTTTACATCTTGTTTACCGCTCATCTATCCCATTCCCCTTGTCCGGGCATTGGGTTGACCTATTTTCAGGACTGCACCTTACCTCGTGGGAAGAAGGGGATAAAGGCCTAGAAGGTAAAAGCAAGCTGGTAAAAGATAAAATCTTAAGAATAAACCTCGAGATGCTTCGCCCAGGGATCCCTGAGAAAGAAATAAAAATATTCTTGGAAAGAAACAAGAGGGACCCAAGAAAATAATAAAAAAAGACCTAATAAGAGGATAAGGGGTCTCATCACGAGCCAACCTATTAGCTCCATGGGTACCTAGTAGTATGACATTGACACTAGCTAGTTACCACGCTGGGGAAGTGACTCTTGGTTTCATGGACAAGGGAAAGGGGGTCTCATCATGAGCCAACCTTTTCATCTCTGCAAAAGTACTCGTGGGTAACGCTGTCAGCTTTGGTCACCATGCCAAGGCAGTGTCCCTTGATTATCTTTTGAACAAAAAAATAAAATAAAAGAATAGAAAGAATAAAAAGAATAAAGGCAAGAATGGGCTTGGAAAAAATGCATCCATGACAGGGATAGATCTCCTTCTACAAAGGCACCCACAGGTAACATCTTTGCACCCTTGGCCATCATTGCACCTGTTATCCCCACTTTTTAGGGATAGCTAGAAGATCATGTCTTGAGGCCCACAGGTCCTAGACATGGATTACTGAGAGCAGGATTGACTTGAGCATGGCCCTGGAGAACCCATCCTTTTCTTCTTCCATCAGCTTTATCTTGTCAGCAGTAGAAGCATCCATCACCATTGGCTTGGTCCTATATCAGAAGAGTTTCTTGCTCCATGAGGTAATTGGTCCAGGTATCATGGTATGTGTCACTTTTGATCATTGAAACCTTTAAATATATGTGTCTGATTCCTTTTATCTCTAACAACTGCTTGGATCTTACATTGGCCCACTTGACCATGATTGGGGGAATTGAAAGGGTGCCCTAGCAAGCCTATGCCCATAGGTTTTGGTTTTCCACTGGGGAATTTCTGAAGAGCCATCGTCCGCTCCCATCATAGCACCATTGTTTCATCTTGTCTCCCGCTCATTTATCCCATTCCCCTTGTCCGGGAATTGGGTTGACCTATTTGTAGGATTTCACCTTATCTCGTGGGAAGAAGGGGCTAAAGGCCCAGAAGGTAAAAGAAGATAGTAAAATACAAAAGCCTAAAATGAAACCTCGAGATGTTTCGCCCATGGATCCCCGAGAAGGCAATAAAAAGCCTCTCAGCAAGAAACAGGAGGGACCCAGAAAATAACAAACAAGATCTAGTCAAAGGATAGGGGGTCTCATCACAAGCCAACCTATTAGGTTCATGGGTACCTAGCAGTATGACATTGCCACCATCTGGTTACCATGCCAGGGAAGTGACCTTTGGTTGCATGGCCAAGGGAAAGGGGGTCTCATCACGAGCCAACCTTCTCATCTCTGTGAAAGTACTTGTGGGTAACATTGTCAGCTCTGGTCACCATGCCAAGGCAGTGTCCTCTAGTTAGCCTTGAATAAAAAGAAAAAGAAAATAAAAGAATAAAGAAAGAAAAAGAATAAAGGCAAAAATGGGCTTGGAAAAAATGCATCCATGACAGGTACAGCTCGCCTTCTACAAAGGCACCCACAGATAACATTATGCATCCTTGAACCTCATTGCACCCACATGTCTGGACATCCCCTAGCCACATCACCTCACTTACATGGTTTGGATGAAATATTCCTGGAAACTTTCCTTTTCTTGTGGATACTAGCCCAATAGGACGTCTTGTCTTTTTCTCCAATCTTATATTGCAGGTTTTTGTAATGTCTTTGAGCTATTGACTGATGTATCAGAGTTTTTATGCATATGTTTAATAATATTGATGATGAGATGTGATTAAAATTTCTATGATCCCGGTGACTGATGAGCCCATGGAGGGCACAACTTTTGATGTGCAGGACCATGCCCGACGAATAGGTACCATTTGGACCGATACACATGGGGAGATGACCAGTTCGGACCTCCATGGGGATGAAGATCCCACCAGATGGATGTTGAGACCCCATCAGGGGGTAGATACAAGATGGAGATGGATCAGGGATTTTGCACTGAAGAGGAAGAGGACATTCCATTAGAGGCACTTCGGTAGGACTAGACCTAGGGGGAATGACCCCTTTTCAGTGGAACACTAGCCTTGAAAGGCTTAGGATGTCCCCATCTTCACCATGACGTTATCCAGCTTCATGGACACTTTTGGAGGTAGACTGGGTAGCAGTTGCATGTGTGGCATGTTGGAGAGGCCCCTAGGGGGCTAACGTTTTGCTCCTAGATGTCTCATTTTCCCTAGAAGGGGCTAGTGCCTCCGTTGAAGGGGATTTTACTCTCTTTGCAGCTCAATTAGGGTTTTAATTTGACAATTTAATGTAAAAACAATATTATTTTGACATTATGGCCTTGTCGGCCTTTTTATGACCTACAAAGTAAAATTAGGTCATTGATACACTATATATTGAGGGTTTTGACACTCATTTTATCATCATCTTTCACTCACCACTTGGTGAGGTCTAAAATTTGTGCCCCATTTGGGTTATTGGCTGATTTGAGGAAGGTGTACTTGTTGAAGGAAGATATTTTTGGCATTCTATGGTGTTTTTCTTGAAGGAAGGTGTTACAACTAAGGTTTGCATGATTATTTTCTTGATGATTTGTAAGTATTTTTCTGCAAAACTTCTTGATTGAATGGTTGTAGTTTGATTTCTTGCATCTATTTATAAATATTGATGAATCAAAACCCTAGGGGACAAACACACAAGTAGGTTGTTGTCTCATGTCCCCTGATAGAAAAAATTTTAGCCATTGAAGAAGAAGAAGAGAGCCTAGCCATAGCTACACTCCTTTTTCTTGTTCCCTTAAGCTAGTCATACCTTTTGACTTCAAGAGGAAGAGGACATCCCAGGCCTAGGTTATCTACACCTAGGTCCGTTTTCTTTTAGGGTTTGATGAAAGAGCCTTGCCTTAGCAACACTCTCCCTCTTTAAACCCTCTTGTCTTGACTTCGCTTTTCATTGAGCTAGTTGTTTTCTGGGAAGGAGGAGAGAGCACAAGGCCTTTCTTTAGAAACAATGGAGTGAGCCTCTCTCCCCTAGGGTTATGATTTTGGAGCCCTACTTTAGCAGCACTTCAAAACTTATCCCTCTAGTCCTTTAAAATATCATCTCCTTCAACTTTTGCATTCTTCACCTATGACTCCATTAACCCTAAGGCACTGATCTAGAACCTCCAACATTGAAGTAGAATTGGATCCAAACACTCTCAAACCTCTTGAAATCTAAGCCCTAACCTAGACTAACTTACTAACCCTAAGTTGTTGAAGTCATCATTGAATATTTATCTTTATTGCAACAACGTTTTGACTTTTGAGTAATTGAATGGTAATTGAAGGCATTAATTGAGTTAAGAAGTTATTTGTTATATTGAATGTCGTTTCATTCAAGTATTTATTGATGAAGTGATATTAATGCCACTGCTATCTTGTAAACATTGACTTCGTCAACATTTTCTTTCAAATTGGTCATATTGAATTAAGATAGTCACTGATTTATATGAGGTATTAACCAAGATTGCACATATTAGTTTCCTTGTGTTGTCTCAAGCAAGTGCTCTTCTTTTCTTTGGTTATACTCTATTATTGGATGTTTCACTGGGACTATCTGATTGGCGGTAATCTGTGAAGGGGAACTTCATCTTTGTGTTGTTATCCTTTTCCCTTTCAAAACCAGAGGTTACCGGGGACGTCTCCCCTGGGCCTAGCCTCCCTAAATAGAAAGAACCTCCCCATTGTGGTGACATTGGGTGGGGAAGGTTCATGTTTCGCCAGTTTGACCTACTATCCGCTAACCTCTTTCCCGTCTACAAACTATGCAATAATATTTTGGCGTCGTTTCCAGGGAACACTGAGTCAATTCTCCTCAAGACGACAAACCTTTTCAATAAGCCTTGCCTCAGAGCCTTATTTTACAAGATTACCTGGCGAATCCACTAGGGTGTTTTCAATTATCCTTTGATAGTTTCAGGCAAATTATCTGGCGACTCCACTAATATTTATTAGGGTGCCACCTTACTTTCTGTGATATTCCCAAGTTATGGGATCATGTCACACTGGGAACAAATGTATCCGAGTATTGATTTTAGATGTTTTCAAGGATACCTAAATTACTTTGATACAAAATGGCTAAACAACTCTCCAACGTTTTTGGGCCTCCCAACTCCTCACATCGTAAATTTTTTGGAGTATTTGAGCGAGATAAAGTTGGGAGGAGAGGATGTTCTTATAAAATTGTTCTTACTCACTCTGCCATCCTACTTACAAGATCATTTTAAGAGTTGTTGGAAGGACAGGGGTATATCATCTTTCATACACCTCATCAGTAGGTTTATAGACCTTACTAAGCCACATTGCCAAACGTATGGAGATGTCCTTCAAAACCTCATGGTAGCCTTAGATGACAAAGGATTCACCACTGAGATTGTAGAAGACCTCAAGAAGGCATATCATGATCAATACCAAGGATCCTCTGATATAAAAGATGAGGTTTATGAAGACCATTATCAACCCCTTGAAGAGGAGCAAGACCTCTCCCATAATCCAAGAGAATGCAGTGAAGATGTAACTAGAAAGGTGGATTATGAGGATGAAGCACCAGTAACCTCTCCTCCATCTGACAAAGCTCTCCAAGATCCTATTCCATCTATGCAAGATGAAGAGAATGAGGTAAGTCATTTTCCTTTCCAGTTTTTTGATGATACCTTGTTCTATGACTCAAAGAGTGAAGAGGAAATGGAACCCTTGGACAAGCTTGATCCTCTATGTCTCAAGACTGAAGATGTGGAGGTGGATCTTCCACTTGATGAAGTTATCCAAACACTTGAAGCTCCTACACAGGAAGGATTAAACAAGGTGATTTATTTCAAAACTTTCAATGATTATTTATTTTATGATGTAGAGAGAAAAGAAGTATCATATGTTTTAATCCCTTCATGTTATGATGAAGATAATGACTTTGTTGATAATTTTGATGAATTCATACATGTCGGGAAACGTGGATGGGATATGATTAGATATGATGAAAATCCCATGTACGACATTGATGGTCCTTTCCAAAGGTTGCCTTTGCATTTATCACATGAAGTTACTAATAATTTTGACATATGGCACCAAGAACCTGACCTTATTCAGACATCCAAGGATGACCTAATGTTATGCTCTCCGATTAATTTTTAGTTGTACCTTGAGAACTTTGATGACTATCCAGCTGAGCACTTAGATTTATCCTAGAAGAAAGTTATCAACCAACATTATGCTCAGATATTGATAAAAATAAGCAAGTTACTTCCTTGAAGCAGGATACTTGTGATAAGATTTTCCACCCCCCTTTGATCACTTTACCTCCCTATGTCACTAAAGGTGTGGTTTGGAAACAAGTCCCTTATCCCAAGTCTCCTGTAAGGCAAAACCTCATTCTGGATTTTAGGGGAAATTTGAGTGCCTCAAGAAGAATCCTATTATCACAGTGTTCCAACCTCCCCTTTAGGAATGGTTAGTCATCCTTTCATTTTTTGCTAATCCCTCCTCGGGCCTCAAGTTATGAAGACATCCAAGGTAGCCAACATTCAGATTCCTCGATTCAGTCTCCTGAACCTTTGACTTTTCACAATCCATTCCTGAGATGGATTAAGCACTCTCCTGAGAGTATGCATTGGGATCACTTTTTCCCTCCCACCCGTCTCCATGAGTTAGACTTTGAGATTTCCAATGATATGATATATATTCTAAACCATGACATTTGTGTGCTTCATTTATCACTATTTTGGTTTATGATGAAGCACAAAGGCAGGTATCGAGGAACGTTGTTGGATTGGCTTCACTGGTTGTTTAACTACACCCAACATTCCAGCCAAATGGTAAGTACATTTAAAAAGTTTGCTTTCATCTTCTTACTCATTGATTGCTTCATTTTAGTATATATATCTATGTATGTTGGGGTGGCATTACCACCCCATTTTTTTTACTGATGCCCCTATCGAGATTGAGCAGGTCTACAGGTTATGCCAGAGATGTTGAGGTTCTCATGCGCTCTACGGTGAGCACATGTCCCCGAGTTGGAGCCAGATGTTATTGTCACCTTTTAGGGATAACTAGGAGATCATGTCTTGAGGCCCATAGGTCCTAGACATGGATTACCAAGAGAAATATTGACCTGAGCATGGACCTGGAGGGCCCATATTTTTCTTCTTCCATCAGCTTTATCTTGTCAGCAGCAGTAGCATCCATCACCATCAGCTTGGTCCTGTATCAAAAGAGGTTCTTGCTCCATGAGGTAATTGGTCCAGGTATCATGGTATGTGTCACTTTTGATCATTGAAACCTTTAAATATATGCATCTGATTCCTTTTGTCTCTAACAACTGCTTGGATATTACATTGGCTCACTTGACCATGATTGGGGGAATTGACAGGGTGCCCTAGCAAGCCTGTGCCCATAGGTTTTTGTTTGCCACTGGGGAATTTCTGAAGAGCCATCATCCACTCCCATCATAGTGCCATTGTTTCATCTTGTCTCCCGCTCATTTATCCCATTCCCTTGTCTAGGCATTGGGTTGACATATTTGTAGGATTGCACCTTATCTCGTGGGAAGAAGGGGCTAAAGGCCCAAAAGGTAAAAGCAGCTGGTAAAAGAAAAAAGCCTAAAATGAAACCTCGAGATGCTTCGCCCAGGGATCCCCGAGAAGGCAATAAAAAGCCTCTTAGCAAGAAATAGGAGGGACCCAAAAAATAACAAACAAGATCTAGTCAAAGGATAGGGGGTCTCATCACGAGCCAACCTATTAGGTTCATGGGTACCTAGCAGTACGACATTGCCACCATCTGGTTACCACGCCAGGGTAGTGACCTTTGGTTGCATGGACAAAGGAAAGGGGGTCTCATCACGAGACATCCTTATCATCTCTGTGAAAGTAATTTTGGGTAACAATGTCAGCTCTGGTCACCATGCCAAGGCAGTGTCCTCTGGTTAGCCCTTGAATAAAAAGAAAAAGCAAATAAAAGAATTAAGAAAGAAAAAGAATAAAGGAAAAAACGGGCTTGGAAAAAATGCATCCATGATAGGTATAGCTCGCCTTCTACAAAGGCACCCACAGATAACATTATGCATGCTTGACCCTCACTGCACTCACATGTCTAGACATCCCCTAGCCACATCACCTCACTTACATGGCTTGGATGAAATCTTCCTGGAAACTTTCCTTTTCTTGTGGATACTAGGCCAATAGGACATCTTGTCTTTTTCTCCAATCTTGTATTGCAGGTTTTTGTAATGTCTTTGAGCTATTGACGGATGTATCAGGGTTTTTATGCATATGTTTAATAATATTGATGATGAGATGTGATTAACATTGCTATGATCCCGATGACTGATGAGCCCATGGAGGGTGCAGCTTTTGATGTACATGACCATGCCCGGTGGACAGGTACCATTTGGACTAGTACACTTGGGGAGATGACCAGTTCGGACCTCCATGGGGCTGAAGAGCCCACCAGATGAATGCTAAGACCCCATCAGGGGGTAGAGATAGGATGGAGATGGATCATGGATTTTTCACTGAAGAGGAAGAGGACGTTCCATCAAAGGCACTCCAGCAGGAATAGACCTAGGGTGAATGACCCATTTTTAGTGGAACGCTAGCCTTGGAAGGCTTAGGACGTCCCCATCTTCACCATGATGTCATCCAGCTTCATGGACACTTTTGGAGGCAGACTAGGCAGCAGTGGCACGTGTGGCATGTTGGAGAGGCCCCTGGGGAGCTAACATTTTGCTCCTAGATGTCTCATTTTCCCTAGAAGGGGCTAGCGCCTCCCCTGAAGGGGATTTTACTCTCTTTGCAGCTCAATTAGGCTTTTAATTTGACAATCTAATGTAAAAACAATATTATTTTGACAGCCTTGTTGGCCTTTTTATGACCTAAAAAATAAAATTAGATCATTGATACACTATATATTGAGGGTTTTGACTCTCATTTTATTATCGTCTTTCACTCACCACTTGGTGAGGTTTGAAATTTGCACCCCATTTGGGTTATTGGCTGATTTGAGGAAGGCGTACTTGTTGAAGGAGAATATTTTTGGCATTCTATGGTGTTTTTCTTGAAGGAAGGTGTTACAACTAGGGTTTGCATGATTATTTTCTTGATGATTTGTAAGTATTTTTCTACAAAACTTCTTGATTGAATGGTTGTAGTTTGATTTCTTGCATCTATTTATAAATATTGATGAATCAAAACCCTAGGGGACAAACACACAAGTAGGTCGTTGTCTCATGTCCCCTGATAGAAAAACTTTTAGCCATTGAAGAAGAAGAAGAGAGCCTAACCATAGCTACACTCCTTTTTCTTCTTCCCTTAAGCTAGTCGTACCTTTTGACTTCAAGAGGAAGAGGACGTCCCAGGCCTAGGTTATCTACACCTAGGGCCATTTTCTTTTAGGGTTTGATGAAAGAGCCTTGCCTTAGCAACACTCTCCCTCTTTAAACCCTCTTGTCTTGACTTTGCTTTTCATTGATCTAGTTGTTTTCCGAGAAGGAGGAGAGAGCATAAGGCCTTGCTTTAGCAACACCGGAGTGAGCCTCTCTCCCCTAGGGTTATGATTTTGGAGCCCTTCTTTAGCAACACTTCAAAACTTATCCCTCTAGTCCTTTAAAATCTCATCTCCTTCAACTTTTGTGTTCTTCACCTATGACTCCATTAACCCTAAGGCACTGATCTAAGACCTCCAGTGTTGAAGTAGAATTGGATCCAAACACTCTCAAACCTCTTGAAATTGAAACCCTAGCTACACTAACCCTAGCCTATACTAGCTTGCTAACCCTAAGTTGTTGATGTCATCATTGAATATTTCATCTTTATTGCAGCAACATTTTGACTTTTGAGTAATTGAATGGTAATTGAAGGCATTAATGGAGTTAAGAAGTTATTTGTTATATTGAATGTTGTTTCATTCAAGTATTTATTGATGAAGTGATATTAATGCCATTGCTATCTTGTAAACATTGGCTTCGTCAACATTTACTTTCAAATTGCTCATATTGAATTAAGATAGTCGTTGATTTATATGAGGTATTAACCAAGATTGCATGTATTAGTTTCCTTGTTGTGTTGTCTCAAGCAGGTTCTCTTCTTTTTTTTGGTTATACTCTATTATTGGTTGTTTAGCCGGGATTATCTGATTGGCAGTAATATGTGAAGGGGAACTTCATCTTTGTGTTGTTAGCATTTTCCCTTTCAAAACCCCAGGTTACCGGGGACATCTCCCCTGGGCCTAGCCTCCCTAAATAGAAAGAACCTCCCCATTATGGTGACATTGGGTGGGGAAGGTTGTTGTTTCGCCAATTTGACCTACTATCCACTAACCTCTTTCGCATCTACAAACTGTGTGATAACAACACCAACATGCTTGGACATCCCCTGACCACACCACCCACTTACATGGCTTGGAAGAGGTATTTCTAGGAACTTTCCTTTTCCTATAGACACTAGCCCAATAGGACGCCTTGTCTTTTTCCCCAGAGTTGTATTGTAGTCTTGTGTAACGTCTTTAAGCTATTGACTGACGTATTAGGGTTTGTATGCATGTGTTTAATAATATTAATGATGAAATGTAATTGACATTGCTATGATCCTTGTGACTAATGAGCCCATGGAGGGCATAGCCTTTGATGTGCAGGACCATACCCGATGGACATGTACCATTTGGACCGGTACACATGGGGAGATGATCAGGTTAGACCTCCATGGGGCTGAAGAGCCCTATCTTGGGTATTTGGCTTATTTAAGGAAGGCACACTTGTTGAAGGAAGATAATTTTGGCACATTTTGGCATTTCTCTTGAAGGAAGGTATTACAACTAGGGTTTGCACGCTATTTCATGGTGATATGTAAGTGTTTTTTCTGCAAAACTTCTTGAATGAATGGTTATAGTTTTATATTCTTGCATATGTTTATAATTTGATGATTAAAACCCTAGGTGACAAGCACACAAGTAGTTCCTTGTCTCATGTCCCCTAATAGAGAATTTTTCAGCCATTGAAGAGGAAAAGAGAGCCTAGCCATAACTACACTCCTTTCTCCTCTTCCCCTTTGCTAGCCATACCTGTTTGAGCTCAAGAAGGAGAAGATGTCCCAGGCCTAGGTTATCTACACTTAGGGCCATTTTTCTTCTAGGGTTTGATGATAGAGCCTTGTTGTAGCAACACTCTCCCTCATTTGACTCTCTTGTCTTGAATTTATCTTTCATGCTAGTTGTTTTTGCTATCTAAGGAAGGAGGAGAGAGCATGAGGCCTTGCCATAGCAACACCGGAGTGAGCCTCTCTCCCCTAGGGTTTTGTCTCTGAGGCCCTGTCATAGCAGCACTTCAGAGCTCTTCCCTCCAATCCTTAGTCGTCCTCCTTCAACCCTTGCATCCTCCTTTAATTTGACTCCATTTTACCCTAGAAGGCATTGATCCTAAGACCTCTAGCGTTGAAGTGAAATTGATCAAAACAACTCTCAAACCCTTTGAAATCTTAAACCTGAACTACACTAACCCTACTAACCCTAGTTGCTGACGTCATCATTGGTTATTACATATTTATTGCAGCAATGTTTTGTCTTTTGAGAAATTGAATGGTAGGAAAAGGCATTAATTGAGTTAAGTATTGATTTGTTGTATTGAATGCCATATCGTTCTAGTATTTATTAGTGAAGTGACATTACTCTTATTTCCATTTTGTAAACATTGACTTCATCAACATTTATTTTCAAATTGCTTATATTGAATATCAGATAATCTTTGATATATATGAAGTACTAACCAAAGCCTGTATATATCAGTTTATTGTTTCTTTGTTCTCAGGCAAGGATTCTACTTGGTTATCTTTGTTGGCTGTAAGTCGGACTTATGTTTTGTTGGTGATTTGTGAAGGGGTGAAACTTGTCATTGTTTGATTATCCTTTAGCCTCTTCAAAGCCCCAGGTCACTGGGGACGTCTCCCCTGGGCCTCACCTCCCAAAAGAGAAAGAACCTCCCCATCGTGGTGACATTGGGTGGGATAGGTTCATGTTACGCCAGTTTGGCCTTCTACTTTATAGCCTTTCTTCCTAGCTACAAACTGTGCGATAACAGGTACAACACAAACACGACTTTAGTATAATTTTTATGGTATAATAGCCTGACGCATTCACTATAAGTATACTTGTAGTGAGTCTTTCTTCACCAATTTAAATCATGATAAGCAGAATGCATGAATAGATGTAGAGATCCTAGAGGTAGATTTACTAGTAGAGTAGGTAGAACTGCTCCAAACACCAGTTCACCCACCATTTCATCAACTTCAATATGTGGTGTTGCAAGAGCCACTACATCCACTAACCTTCATTCCACCTTGGATGTTGACCATGTTGATGATGACATCATGTAATATGAGGATTTCATGATGGTGGGGTTCACTATACCACTAGGGCATCCATTTTGATGATGAGTTGGGGTCCTTTGATGATGATACATGACCTTTGATGAGGAGGTGTGACCTTTCACAATGCCTTTCACCTTTTGATGATGAGACGTGGCCTTTGGAGGCCCTTGCACCCTTCTAGAGCATGACATTACCCTTGTTGGATCATCTTGCACTCACACGTTTGATATTTTAGGGGACGTTTTGGTGTATTAGCATGTTTTACTAATATTTGAGGGATTTTGAGGTGTATAGTGTTAGGCTTGCCTCATATGAAGAGGCTAGTGCTCGATCTTTGTAAATCATAACTCACAACTTGTGGAGAATCATTACTACTTGTCTTATTATCTTCTTTTCTCATCATGGAGCTCTTATGCACAATTTTGAAGTGATAATGTGGATGATTTCTCCTATTTTGGTGGATCTTCATGAAATTAGTGTTTCCTCAAGCATAGTGACTTGACATAGTAAGTGTTTTTCCAAGTTTAAGTGTTTTTTCTTGGTATATTCTGGTGAATTCTCTATTAGATGGTTAATAGTTTCATATTATCTTGTTTTTGTGAACTATTTTGTTAGAAACCCCAAGGAAGGATTACCCTTCCCTTGTTTCTCCATCTTAAATTTGTGGAAGCATCTAGGGTCAAGTTAGGGATTATGATTGTTTATCCCCGTAACCTTGTCTCTTTCTTGGTTGAAGTCTAGGGTTTATCCTAGTTCACTTTATCGCCTTGCTAGATGCACTAGAAGAATTAGGACAACACCTAGGGTTTATGATTGTATAAACCTTAGCGTTTCTTGCTAGAAGGTTAACCTAGATTTATGATGCTATAACCCTAGGGTCTTAATTCTTTAAGTCTTCTCTTTCCTTTAGCCTCCATTAAAGGTGTTGCATTTGTTGAAATATTGTAACTTCAAAGAGTATTCTATTTTATTATTGATGTATTATTCATTAGATCAATCCCCTTTTGTGGATTGATCATGTCGGGCATTGTAAATGACCAAATCCCCTTTTGCATATGGTTCAAACCCTAATTGCAATATGCATAATGACAAGTCGGCCCCAGAATTAATTAAAGTGGTTATAACCACCCATAAGGAGAAGTCGGTCCTGCCAGTGAAAAGACACGTCCTTTTATCACCTGCCAGATTATATAAATAAAGGAGGCTAGTGCCTCATTTGTTCACTCACTCACTTGTTCATTAGAGCACAAGTTTGGAGCTGCAGTTGGAGAAGAAGGAAGAGAGAGAGAGGTGCATTACTTGGAGATGAATTTTTATAGTGTTTGGTTTATTCTCTTGCCATTATATTGGCTATCTATATTAAGGAAGTTTTTGTTGGGTTTTGTCCCCCATGAGGGTTTCCTAGGATAAATGATGTGTCTCTTGTGATTGTGTATTTCTTATTGATCCTATCGATGCTATGGTTATCTAGTGAATTGAAAAGAAACCTAATAATACCTTAAACTCTAACATGGTATCAGAGCTACGCTTAAGAGAGCATATTTCACAAGAAGAAGAAAAACGTCACTATTGTCGTACAAGAAAATTAGGGCTTTTTGTTGGAGAGGAATTTTTGCCTAAAACCCATCTAGAAAAGTGTGCCCTACCCTAGTAAATATTTTGGCATCTTCAGTGCACCTTTTCAATGGATAGAACTCCCAGAAAGTGAAACCCTAGTTTTCACCAGTACCATAAGTACCAGAAAACCAGAAGCACGAGAAAACCAAAAGTACCACAAAACCAGAAGCACTAGTCTAGAAATCCGAAGGTCAAGTTTGAGGGGGTAAAATTTGAATTTTCATAAATCTGACTGCACCAGCTTACTCGTCTCAGCTCAGCGCATCTATCCCCTGGATTAGAATTTCAAAATTTGAAGTTTGAAAAATTAGGGTTTCCTCATAAAACACTAAGTTGCAGTTGCAATTGCAGTTTCAGAATCTGTTGCAATATCAATTGCAGTTGCAGTATCAGTTGAAGTATCAACTGTAGTACTAGTTTCAGTCACCCTTAAAGTTCTTAAGAGTTGGAGAAGGGATCTCTTGCCATATATCCAGAAGGATCTCAAGATCCAACACATTCAGAGGAATAATGCGACCTAGGTTTGATTATTCTGATATGAATCTATTTGTTATGACATCATTTTGATGTAGGTTGCATGTTGAAGCTATGACCATCATACTAACCTTTGGTCAAAATTAAAGTCAAGGTATTAGATGGATTAAAGTTGAGATCATAGAGTTTATTCTCTAACCCAACCTTCTGTCAAGATAGCATATTGTCCTAGTACAAAAGGCAAGTTGAAGAAAGCACTTGTCATCTTGAGTGAAGGAGACTTGGAAGAAAAGAAACACACTCATTACTGAGGGAAAAACTCCAGATTTAACGTTTGATCAATTAAATTGATAAGATTCAAAGATGCAAATGACAAAGTTGATAACTACCCCTTTACAAGTAAACATTAAAGTTGAGATAGCAGTCTTTGAAAAGTATTATACTTGGGAGCATGTGAGAATATTAAGATAAATGCTTAATGTAATCATTTTTCAGATACAACTAACATCTCCTCTAGGAGAAACTTCTTGTGTTAGTTCTAGGTTGCCATGGAGGAATGTTTGATCACAACACTATAAGAGTGTTGACCTCATTTCATATTATATTTCTTACTTTTGATCTTTGCTTCAGACATGTGACAAATGATAGCTCTAAAGGAGCTACTGTGATGATTATTCATGCTATTATTTTATCTACTATTATCAAAAGAGTATTATTCTTGCTTGTTGTTTTGTTGACTTTGTTTCATGTCACGGGTGATGACCTTGAGGAAGCTATAGTGAAGGTTGCAGAAGGAAACATATTAGATGAGATATGAAGAAGATTATGTACATGACCATATAAACTCATGTACCAAAGAAGATGAAGAAGAAGCTATCTTTTGAGATTCAGAGTATCTCATATGAAGATTGACCATGGAATAGAAGGATCCAAAGATGACCAAACATTAGAACAAGATCTCACAACAGAATTATTCATAAGTTAATGAAGCCACCTTGATGGGAAGCATAACTCGTTTGAAGCATGACTCGGTCCTTCATACTTAGACTTGGTATTCAACACCAAGCATACCATGTAAGAGATGATGAAGTCCTTGTAGACTCAGAAGAAATCAAGGATAACCCTGATCTTAGAAAGGATCAGATGAAGAGACAACTTCCAGGACCGAGAGACAGATGTCGTGAGAAGACTATATCATAACTTCAGAAACTTCTAAGAGATATGAAATCTCCTCGGAAGATTCCCTTGTTTCAATAACAGAGAAGGAAGCCAATCAGAAAGACTAGGATATGGATTCTTCTATGAGACTAGAAGAAGAAGTCAGTATTGACTTCCAAGACTGATCTACACAGATCAAGAACGTTGCATATGTACACAACCTAATGTGTGTCTAGAGGATTCTCCCAGCAAGAGGGAGAAGACTACGACGCAACACTTACTCCAGTAATTGAAGAAATAGTTCCAATATTTATGAAGACAACCACAACAACCACGATTCATATATAGTATGAGATGTAGGGGGAGCAATCCCCACATTTAAAGTTGAGTGGCATTTGGTGAATTACATTAGTTGGGTCATGGAGACATGACCACAATAAAAGATAGAGTCACCTCCATGAAAGAAGAAGAGCTACCTTCAGTATTAGTTACTGAACCACTCTCAGTTTCAAATGAAGTTGTTGTCGTGATGAAGTAAAAGAGTTACTCATAGATTTCAGTAGAAACAGTGAGAATGAAGCAATCATTCTCAAGCTTCAGAGAAGCTGCAGTTGCAGAAAGAGGAGAGGACATACTCTGAGGCAGTGAGACAGATAGCGCCTTGCAGAGAGGACATAGAGATAGCACATGATTGTGAAGATTGAGTTCTGACTGAGAAAGTGTACCAGATTGGTACAGTGTAATGAGAAAATTTGATTTGAAGATTGAAGATAGAAAGACTCATGTTTTTTAGTTGAAGGAAGATCTGTATGTGTTGAAGCAAGCTTCTGGAGATTGGTATGGAAGAATTGATAGTTTCCTGACGAGCTTGGGCTTTACCAAGAGTAAAGTTGATTCTAACATTTATCTCAAGGTTATGAATGATGAGCCAGTGATGTTACTATTATATGTAGATGATGTATTCTTGATAAGATGAAGAAAAGCTCATCACAGATTGTAGAAGAAGCTCACTACAGAGTTTGATGGAAGACCTAAATACATTATCTCTTAGGTCTTGAAGTTTGTCAAAACATAGAGAAGATCTTCCTTAACCAAGGGAGGTATGCAGTTAAAATGAAGAGGTTTGACATGTTGAAATATATATCCATGTACACACCCATGGAAACGAAGTTGAATCTCCTGGTAGATACCTCGTCAGAACTGGTTGATGCTACTCTGTATAGACAAATTATTGGTTCAGTAATGTATCTGACGATTACCAGGCCATATATATGTTTTGCCTTGAGTCAATATCTGGTAGAAACCAAGACCTGTTCACATTGTTGCTGCAAAACATATGATGAGGTACCTTAAGGGTACATTAGATTGTGATCTAAGTTATGATGGAGATCATGACTTCAGACTGAGTGGTTACAACGATTCAAATTGAGATGGAAGTGTTTCTGATAGAAAGAGCACGTCATGATGTTGTTTCAGTCTGAGGTCAGCCATGACTTCATGGCAGAGTAGGAAGCAATCAAGTATTTCTCTCAACATGACAGAAGCGGAATACATTGTTTCATGTTTCGCCAGTTGTGAAGTCGTATGGCTTCGGATGTTGTTGACAGATCTATTTGTTCTGGAGATGGAAGCCACCATGATTCTATGTGATAACCAATTTTTATAAATATGATCGAGAACCATGTGTTCCATGACAATTCAAAACACATAGAGATCTGATATCACTTCATTCATGATATGATGTGTAGAGGAGCTTTAAAGCTCCAATATGTTAGCATGAATGAACAGGTTTTTGATGTGTTGACCAAGCCTCTATCTCATGTAAAGTTTGAGCACTTTAAAGATAAGCTTGGTGTAGTCCGTAAGGACCTCCCTCGAAAGGGGGAGTAGTTTTGTGATGCTAGCCCCATGATGATGATGTGTCAGCCTAGTGTTGTGATGCCAGCCTTGTATTGATGATGTGCTAGCCTAGCGTTGTGATGCAAGCCTTGTGTTGATGATGTGTCAGCCTAGTGTTGTGATGCTAGCCTTGTGTTGATGATTTTCCATCCGAGCTCTGTGATTCTAGCCTTGTGTTGATGATGTGACAGCCTCGTGTTGTGATGATGTGCCAGCCTCATGCTGTGATGATGTGCCAACCTCGTGTTGTGATGATGTGCCAGCCTCGTGATGTGATGATGTGTGCCAGCCTCGTGCTGTGATGATGTTGGCAGTCTCTTACTAGGATGCCAACTTCATGTTGTGATGATGTGTTGCCAACCTCGCGTTGTGATGCCAGATTCGTGTTGATGATGTGTTTCCAGCCTTGTGCTATGATGCTAGCTTCGTGCTGATGAATTTGTGTTGCTAGCCTCGTGTTGTGATGCTAGCTTTGTGTTGATGATATTGTGTAGCTAGATTCATGATGTAATGCCATCCTCATGCTAAAGACTCTCAGCCTAGTGCTGATGTTGATGATGTTCCAGCCTCTGTGTTGTGATGTTATTGTTGTTGATGATAATCCAGCCTTTGTGCTGTGATATTGTTGTTGTTGATGTTGTATCAGCCTTGTGTTGTTATTGATGATGATGATGTATTAGTGTTATACTAATCCATGTTGATTTAGATGATGATGATGATGCCACTTCAGCTTCTTGTTGATGATGATGATGATGATGCCACTTCAGCTTCTTGTTGAAGATGATGATGATGATGATGTTATTTCATCTTCCATGTTGACGATGATGATGTTACTTTAGCCTCATGCTAAAAATACTGATGATATTACTTTAGCCTCATGCTAAAGAAGATGATGATGTTACTTTAGCCTCACGCTAAAGATGATGATGATGTTACCTTAGCCTCATGTTGATGAGGATGATGATGCTACTCCAGCTCCATGTTGTGAACGATGATGATGAGAAAAAACTTCTAATGATTTATAGAAACGCCAGTCAATGTTCCAAGATGTTGTTGATGATGTTTCCCTCTCTCTCGCTTGATGTTGTTGTATAATACCCTTTTTTTAAGGGGAGTGTTGAAATATTGTAACTACAAAGAGTATTCTATTTTATTATTGATGTATTATTCATTATATCAATCCTCTTTTGTGGATTGATCATGTCGAGAATTGTAAATGACCAAATCCCCTTTTGCAGATTGATCAAACCCTAATTGTAATATGCATAATAAGAAGTCGGCCCATAGAATTAATTAAAGTGGTTATAACCACCCAGAAGGAGAAGTCAACCCTGCCAGTGAAAACACACATGCTTTCAACACCTGCCAGATTGTATAAATAAAGGAGGCTAGCACCTCATTTGTTCACTCACTCACTTGTTCATCAGAGCATAAGTTTGGAGTTGCAGTTGGAGAAGAAGGAAGAGAGAGAGAGGCGCATTACTTGGAGATGACTTTATGTATTGTTTGGTTTATTCTCTTGGCATTGTATTGGCTATCTATATTAAGGAAGTTTTTGTTGGTTTTTCTCCCCCATGAGGGTATCCCAGGATAAATGATGTGTCTCTTGTGATTGTGTATTTCTTAGTGATCTTATCTATCCTATGTTTATCTAGTGAATTGAAAAGAAACCTAATAATACCTTAAACTCTAACATGGTATCAGAGCTAAGATGAAGAGAGCATCTTTCACAAGAAGAAGAAAAACGTCACTATTGTCGTACAAGAAAATTAGGGCTTTTTGTTGGAGAGGAATTTTTTCCTAAAACCCATCTAGAAAAGTGTGTCCTACCCTAGTGAAGATTTTGACATATTCGACGCACCTTTTCAATGGATAGAACTCTCGGAAAGTGAAACCCTAGTTTTCACCAGTACCAGAAGAACCAGAAAACCAGAAGCACCAGAAAACCAGAAGTACCAGAAAACCAGAAGCACTAGTCTATAAATCCGTAGGTCAAGTTTGAGGGGGTAAATTTTGGATTTTTAGAAATCTGACTGCACCAGCTTACTCGCCTCAGCTCAGCATATCTATCCCCTAGATCAAAATTTCAAAATTTGAAGTTTGAAAAATTAGGGTTTCCTCATAAAACCCTAAGTTGCAGTGGCAGTTTCAAAATCTGTTGCAATATCAATTGCAGTTGCAGTATCAGTTGAAGTATCAGCTGCAGTACTAGTTGTAGTCACCCTTGAAGTTCTTAAGAGTTGCAGAAGGGATCTCTTGCCATAGATCCAGAAGGATCTCAAGATCCAACACATTCAGAGGAATAATGCAACCCAAGTTTGATTATTCTGATATGCATCTATTTGTTATGAAATCATTTTGATCTAGGTCACATGTTGAAGCTGTGACAATCATACTAACCTTTGGTCAAAATTAAATTTAAGGTATTAGATGGATTAAAGTTGAGATCATAAATTTTATTCTCTAACCCAACCTTCTGTCAAGATAGCATATTGTCCTAGTACAAATGACAGGTTGAAGAAAGCACTTGTCATCTTGAGTGAAGGAGACTTGGAAGAAAAGAAACACACTCATTATTGAGGACAAAACTCCAGGTTTCAGGTTTGATCAATTACATTGATAAGATTCAAAGTTGCACATGACAAAGTTGATAACTACCCCTTTACAAGTAAACACTATAGTTGAGATAACAGTCTTTGAAAAGTATTATACTTGGTAGCATGTGAGCATATTGAGATAAATTCTTAATGTAATCATTTGCCAGATACAACTAACATATCCTCTAGGAGAAACTTCTTGTGTTAGTTCTAGGTTTCCATGGAGGAATGTTTGATCACAACACTATAATAGTGTTGACCTCATTTCGTATTGTATTTCTTAATTTTGATCTTTTCTTCAGATAGGTCACAAGTGATATCTCTAAAGGAGCTACTATGATGATTATTCATGCTATTATTTTATCTACTATTATCAAAAGAGTATTATTCTTGCTTATTGTTTTGTTGACTTTGTTTCAGGTCACAGGGGATGACCTTGAGGAAGCTATAGTGAAGGTTGTAGAAGGAAACATATTAGATGAGATATGAAGAAGATTATGTACATGACCATATACACTCATGTACCAAAGAAGATGAAGAAGAAGATATCTTTTGAGATTCAGAGTATCTCATATGAAGAATGATTGAAAAGAGAAGAAGGATCCAAAGATGACCAAACATTAGAACAGGATCTCATAGCAGAATTGTTCATAGTTTAATGAAGCCACCTTGATGGGAAGCATAACTCATTTGAAGCCTGACTTAGTCCTTCATACTTAGACTTGGTATTCAACACCAAGCATACCATGTAAGAGATGATGAATTCCTTGTAGACTCGAAAGAAATCAAGGATAAGCCTGATCTCATAAAGGATCAGATGAATAAATGACTTCCAGGACCGGGAGACAAATGTCATGAGAAGACTATATCATAGCTTCATAAACTTCTAGGAGATATGAAATCTCCTAGGAAGATTCCCTTGTTTCAATAACAGAGAAGGAATCTAGTCATAAAGACTAGGGTATGGATTCTTCCGTGAGACTGTAAGAAGAAGTCAATATTGACTTCCAAGACTGATCTATACAGATCAAGCACGTTGCAGATGTACACAGCCTGATGTGTGTCTAGAGGATTCTCCCAACAAGAGGGAGAAGACTACGACGATACACTTACTCCAGTAATTGAATAAATAGTTCCAATATTTATGAAGACAAACAGAACAACCATGAATCATATATAGTATGAGATGCAGGGGGAGAAATCCCCACATTTAAAATTGAGTGGCAGTTGGTGCATTACATTAGTTGGGTCATGGAGACATGACTACAATAAAAGATAGAGTCACCTCCATGAAAGAAGAAGAGGTACCTTCAGTATCAGTTATTGAACCACTCTCAGTTTCAAATGAAGTTGTTGTAGTGATGAAGTAAAAGAGTTACTCATAGATTTCAATAGCCACAGTGAGAATGAAGCAGTCATTCTCAAGCTTCAGAGCAACTGCAGGTGCAGAGTCCCAGTTCCAGAAGAAAAAATTGCAGAAAGAGGAGAGGACATACTTTGAGGCAGTGAGACAGATAGTGCCTTGTGGAGAGAAGATAGAGATAGCACATGATTGTGCAGATTGAGTTCTGACTAAGAAAGTATACTAGATTGGTACAATGTAATGAGAAAATTTGATTTGAAGATTGAAGATAGAAAGACTCATGTTTGTCGGTAGAAGGAAGATCTATATGTGTTGAACCAAGATCCTAGAGCTTGGTATGGAAGAATTGACAGTTTCCTCGCGAGCTTGGGCTTTAGCAAGAGTAAAGTTGATTCTAACCTTTATCTCAAGGTTATGAATGATGAACCAATGATGTTACTACTATATGTAGATGATGTATTCTTGATAAGATGAAGAAAATCTTATCACAGATTGCAGAAGAAGCTCTCTACAGAGTTTGATGGAAGACCTAAATACATTATCTATTAGGTCTTGAAGTTTGGCAAAGCATAGAGAAGATCTTCCTTAACCAAGGGAAGTATGCAGTTAAAATGAAGAGGTTTGACATGTTGAAATATATATCCATGTACACACCCATGGAAACGAAGTTGAATCTCCTGGTAGATACCTCGTCAGAATTGGTTGATGCTACTCTATATAGATAGATTATTGGTTCAGTAATGTATCTGACAATTATAAGGCCAGATATATGTTTTGCCTTGAGTCAGTATTTGGTAGAAACCAAGACATGTTCACATTGTTGCTGCAAAACATATGATGAGATACCTTAAGGGTACATTAGATTGTGATCTCAGTTATGATGGAGATCATGACTTCAAACTGAGTGGTTACACTGATTCAGATTGAGCTGGAAGTGTTTCTGATAGAAAGAGCACTTCAGCATGTTGTTTCAGTCTAAGGTCAGCCATGACTTCATGGCAGAGTAGGAAGCAATCAAGTATTTCTCTCAGCACGGTAGAAGCGGAATACATTGTTGCATGTTCCACCAGTTGTGAAGTCGTATGGCTTCAGATGTTGTTGACAAATCTATTTGATCTAGAGATGGAAGCCACCGCGATTCTATGCGATAACTAAGTTGTATAAAGATGATCGAGAACCCTGTGTTCCATGACAAGTCAAAACACATAGAGATCCAATATCACTTCATTCATGATATGATACAGAGAGGAGACTTAAAGCTCCAATATGTTAGCATGAATGAACGGGTTGTTGATGTGTTGACCAAGCCTCTATCTCATGTAAATTTTGAGCACTTTCGAGAGAAGCTTGGTGTAGTCCATAAGGACCTCCCTCGAAAGGGGGAGTAATGTTGTGATGCAAGCCCCATGATGATGATATGCCAGCCTAGTGTTGTGATGCCATCCTTCTACTGATGATGTGCCAGCGTAGCGTTGTGATGCCAACCTTGTTTTGATAATGTGCAAACCTAGTGCTGTGATTCTAGCCTTGTGTTGATGATGTGCCAACCTAGCATTGTGATGCCAACCTTGTGTTGATGATGTGCCAGCCTCGTGCTGTGATGATGTGCCAGCCTCATGCTGTGATGATGTGTGCTAGCCTAGTGTTGTGATGATGTTGACAGTCTTGTACTGGGATGCCAGCTTCATGTTGTGATGATGTGTTTCCATCCTCGCGTTGTGATTCCAACTTCGTGCTGATGATGTGTTGCCAGCCTTGCGTTGTGATGCCAGCGTCGTGTTGATGATGTTGTGTTTCCAGCCTCATGCTGTGATGCCAGCTTTGTGTTGATAATATTGTGTATCCAGCTTCGTGTTGTGATGCCAGCCTCGTGTTGAAGACTCTCAGCCTAGTGCTGATGTTGATGATGTTCCAACCTTCGTGTTGTGAGGTTGTTGTTGTTTATGATATTCTAGCCTTTGTGGTGTGATATTGTTGTTGTTGATGTTGTATCAGCCTTGTGTTGTTATTGATGATGATGATGTATTAGTGAATTATACTAATCCATGTTGATGTAGATGATGATGATGATGCCACTTCAGCTTCTTGCTGAAGATGATGATGATGATGCCACTTCAGATTCTTGTTGAAGATGATGATGATGATGATGTTATTTCATCTTTCATGTTGAAGATGATGATGTTATTTTAGCCTCATGCTAAAAATACTGATGATATTACTTTAGCCTCATGCTAAAGAATATGATGATGTTACTTTAGCCTCACGCTAAAGATGATGATGATGTTTCCTTAGCCTCGTGATGATGAGGATGATGATGCTACTCTAGCTCCATGTTGTGTGTTGTTCCCGAGTTTATGTTTTAAGTCTATAAAACATATCGTCAAGGAATCCGTAAATGATTTAAAGAAATGATTTTGGAATAAGAAATCAAAGAAAGATCAGAGTAGATTCAGTTTCTCAACTGTCTCTATCTTGCTTCCTGTTGTTCTTGGATGCTAATGTCTCGCTCAATAGCAGCCCATGATCGTTCTAACTCAACTCAGTTAGTTGTTGTTTGTAAAATGGTATTAAATAATTTAAGGCAATGTTGGTTTGATCCTGAAGGCCTGGTTCAAAGTTGGGTTGTCTTCTACTAGGGACAGTCATGGATGATAAAACTTTATTTGTTTATAAATGGATTTCAATCAATTGGTTACTTCAGATTTCCAGAGATGAGATCAAGGAAAAAAATTTTAAAATCTGAAACAGAAATCTAAACACATTCAAGGTCGTTTCCTGGTTTTGTAACAATTTCAAGAATTGTAAACAACAAATAAACAATACGAAGAAATATAAGGCTTTAATCAAGAAAGAATCTTATATTTCAATAGACACTGATGAAAGAAAAATGAAATTTCTAACAAGAATTAAGAATTAAGGAACAAAAGCTCTACAGGTCTTAAAATTGCTAAAGCAATTTCAGAGGAAAAACTATAAACCATTTAACATCCAAACCAACCTGAAAATATAAATCAATGATGTATATAACTTCAAATTGATTACTTGTTAGAAAAACATTTAAAGGGAAAATTTAACAAAGTATAATAAACAGGGGAAGACACATAGTTACAAAGTTGCCGGATCCAGAATCTCGTTTGCGATTTATATTCCAATGTATTTCAAAACTGATATTACAAAAATGGCTCTCTCCAAAATTTCTGAAGCCCTTTCTCAGCTTCTAGAAACTATATTTATACATTTTCATCAAAGTTTCTCGTTGGTCATTAACCAACTTCCTAATATTACAGTTACATAAAAATAATGTCGACCGTTTACAATTTTTTTTTTTTTAATTTCTAATAATAAAAACATTTAAAAAAGGTTTTAAGCTTGCGTTGACGAATTTCTTTTTTCTACATCAACACACTGAACACATTTTCCCAAGAAATTTACTAAGATCCTGGGAGCTTCGGGTATCTCATTTGCTTCAAATGAGAAAAATCTCCTATGTAATTTGGGCAACCGATTTTCTATCATTCTTTCTGTGAATTTAACAGTTTTCAACTTTAAACTTGAAGTCACCATCCACTTGTTGATCTCTGTGATGTTAATCAATTTGATTCTTGAAATATCTGCTTTCTTTTCTTCCAACTCTTCTCTAAACTTAAACTAGTGCTTGGCAATATTGACTTCGCCTAACAATCCAGAACAACCATCTGTTCCGATATTTAATGAATCTTTTTCAAAGAGATCGAAGATTCCTTGGCAATCTTTATTAACTTCTCTTGTGATTCGTTTATATTCATCCATCTTTGTTTCCCATACTTTAATCATTATATCCCCTTTAACCTATTTATAAATAGATAATTTCTGAGTCTTTCCAATTTCTTCCTTTGATGAGAAATCCACTGCTTTCTGAAAAGTTGTCCTAGTTGCTTTCGCCTCTCTTTCTTTCTGGAACACATTTTCCAAAGACTTATTTGATTCCTGAAAATAATTTTGGATTACTTCCAGATTCAAGAATACTTTCTATTGTTCCTCCTCTATTCTTACATATATCTCTGATGCCTGTGTCCTGAAATTTTCAAGTTCAACTACCTAGTTAGCAATAGAAATAATCTTATCTTGCAAATTTTTATTTTCTTCTCCCAGCTTTCGAACCTGTTCCAGTGTAACCTGTATTAAGTGTTTTGCCTCATCCAAGTCTTTATTTAATTTTTGGATTTCTTGCATATCTTTAAGTCTAGCTTGTTCTAGACCCTTCTGTATTCCCCAATTAATATTTCTTTCATTTTCTTTTAGTTTGTCTTGCAACTGGATTATTGTTTGGTCCTTCTGTTCAAGCAGAGTTGTTAAATTGCCTACAGAATATATGTTTTTTGATGCTATTTCACCCATTGTACCTGCTAATTCTGTAGCAAACTCTCCATCTTTTAGTTTCTTTCCATCGATAATAACTCTATGCTTTTTAATTGTTCCTTCTCCTCTTGGATGAATTTTCTGTTTCAGGACTGCTCTTCGCTTTTTACTGAAAAAGTAATCAGATGGGGGGATTTCATCTCTTGAAATCGGCTCTAAATCACTGACATATAAAACTCCTTCATGGGGGATTCCAAAAGTCGACTATAATGGAGTTAAAGAGGTGATAGAACTGCCAAGTTCTGTTGAAGTCGTTCCTCCTATTTTTTCTGGAACATTCTTCATCATTTCTAGAATTTTTTCTGGCTCTTTTCCCTTATCCATTCCTGATTCTTTTGTTTGAGAACCTTCCACATCTTGGGAAGGTATCTCAATATCCTTCAACTTACCTTTGTCATTTGGTTTACCCTGAGTATTAGTTTCAAACCCTAGAGGGGTTTCTTCCTGTTCTGGCAATGGGGTCGAAATTTCACCCTGTAAAATATTCGGCAGGCAGCTTCGCCTATGGCTTTGAAAAGATGCAAACCTAGCCTGTGAGTCAGGTGGCAAGGCCTGGACTCTGTTCAACACTTCTTCATAAGACTTAACACCTTTAAAAATATCATCATAAACAGAGACTTCATGTTCATATGCCTTTAAATTACAATGTATGTAATGCTTACTTATTATTTGGTAGGGGTCATATTTTCTATGCTCAATATTTACTAGCTTCACTTCTTCCAATGACTCGGCCTCTACCTTAGAAAGGCCTAAATTTGATAAAGAAAATTTCCCGACATGAACAAGGAAAGATGGCCATGCTTTTTTCTGAAGTGCTTTTAATTCCAACCCAATACCACCCTTGGCTAACTGATGAGCTACTTCTCTGCATACCAATCGGTCTGGTAAGAATTTTGGGAGTGCATGAGGAGGAATATAATAGCCATAAACCCTAATATAGGAAAAATTTTCCTCAATAAACTAGTCGACAACCGATTTAAGACTTTCTATGACTGCATCATAAATGCGAGGGGGTTCGCATCCAAAAAATAATTTGTGCATAGGAATAATGACAAAATGACAAACATCATAAAAAAATGTCTTTATCTTTTTCCTCTTAAAGGGTTGAGTGGTATTCATGAATGGGTTCTAGACATGAGATGCTCCAACTCCAATTCATTAATGGAAATGGGGTCATAAAACAGATCGCATCCATAATATATGCAGACATATAAAAAGACATTGGTTGTCCCTTTGACTTGGCTACTTTATAATTTAAAATTTCTTGCGTCAGGTTATCCGATAAAATTTTATGCCAGTTAAAACCATTTCCATTTGAAACTTCTTCTAAGAAGGGTACCCAGTCTGCATGAAAGTGACAGGGATCTTTTCTCCTGAAAAGTCTGCATAACATCATGGCTACATAAACCATATATTCGTTTAAGGAAGATGTAGCATAAATCCCATGAGAATCAGCCCTAAACTTTTCTTCATACCTCGCCCATCCTTTAATCATGTCGGGGTATGTCTGGTCTGCCTCAATACATTCTGTTCTCTGAAATTCAACTAAAAATTCAGCATTAAAGGTGTGTTTATAATTCGGCGATAGTTTATACATTACTTGAATGTGCTTAGGCCGAAATGAGCCGACGATATCTCCTTGCTTGTTCTGAATACTCCTTGTTGGGATATCTACCTTATCCAGAGCCCAGCCGACCATCTCAGTATAAGCCACCAGCCTCAGACGCGTAGCAACCTTATGAAGTTCAGACTCAGCAACGTCTTGTAAATGATTTTCAGAATCAGGGTCTGCATACTTTAACTCATCCTCTAGCAATTCAGAGATTTGAGCCCATGCTTTGATGGAGTGTATGGCGTGTGGAGTAGTATCCAAGATAATATCACCTTCCTATGGGTCTTCGTTTTTCTTCGGTGCTTTTTTAGGTGCCATAGCTCTGCGTTTGACTTGAGAACCTGTCACAGAAAGTGGATGAATAAGTTCAGCTTTAAACTGAAAATACAGACGTTCGAACGTTTATTTTGAATATATCATTAAAATAATGAGATTTGTACATCTGTTACGAAGTTAAAGCTCTTAATGCAAAAGATATTTTCGGAGATATGCATTTAATGTTCGTACTTAGACGCTCTCAACTTTTCAAATAAAACGAGAAACTTACTTAATCGAAAAAGAAGCATTAATGTACACTTAAAGAAAAATTAACTTTAAACATGTTTTGGAAAGAGGATTTATTAGTGTTAAGTATGGATTAAATCTAAAAACATCTATTTTCAGGGTTTTGGAAGTCGTGATGTCGAAAGGTATGTCGTCGAAGAAACCTGATCGCCGAAATCACGAAATCATGAAATAGCGATGTTTTATTTAAGATTTAAATGTTTTTAGTATGTTAATTAATCGAGATTAGACCCTTTCAGGATTTCGTTAATCGGAATTCTGGAAATCGGGATTTTGAGAAACCTGATGACAAGAGACGTGTTCTTACAAAACCGCGAATCCTGAAATCGCGACGTAATTATCTTAACTCTTAAATTTTCTTAAAAGAGAATTAATTAATTTGTGTTTTAATTAGGACTTAAACGTATCAGGAAATCAGGGATCGGGGTTTTGTGATTCAATTAGCATCGAACATTTGTTTACAAAAAACCCCAAATCCCGATTTCTTTCACGTTTAAATTTAAAAATCGCAAATTTTGAATTACAGCGCACTTAAATAATTTTTCAAAGAGCGTTGGAAAACTTATATTTTTGTAAACTTTTCCCGTATTTATTCAAAAAAATTAAATGATAAAAAGGCGTCGCGAATTTAGAAATGACGAAATTCTTATTTTAAGAAAGTCGAAACCCAAAAAACACAAAAAATAAAAATCTAGGCCTTAAGGATTAAAGATTTTAAGATCTGTTTCAACACTGTGAACGATGATGATGAGAAAAAACTTATGATGATTTATAGATACGCCAGTCAATGTTCCAAGATGTTGATGATGATGTTGCCCTCTCTCTCGCCTGATGCTGTCGTATAATACCCTTCTTGTTAAGGGAGAGTGTTGAAATATTGTAAATGCAAAGAGTATTCTATTTTATTATTGATGTATTATTCATTATATCAATCCCCTTTTGTGGATTGATCATGTCGGGCATTGTAAATGACCAAATCCCCTTTTGCGGATTGGTCAAACCCTAATTGTAATATTCATAATGAGAAGTCAGCCCCTAGAATTAATTAAAGTGGTTATAACCACCCAGAAGGAGAAGTCGGCCCTGCTAATGAAAAGACACGTCCTTTCAACACCTGCCAGATTGTATAAATAAAGGAGGCTAGTGCCTCATTTGTTCACTCACTCACTTGTTCATTAGAGAACAAGTTTGGAGTTGTAGTTGGAAAAGAAGGAAGAGAGAGAGAGGCGCATTACTTGGAGATGACTTTTTGTAGTGTTTGGTTTATTCTCTTGGCATTGTATTAGCTATCTATATTAGGGAAGTTTTTGTTGGGTTTTCTCCCCCATGAGGGTTTCCCAGGATAAATGATGTGTCTCTTGTGATTGTGTATTTCTCAGTGATCCTATCTATGCTATGGTTATCTAGTGAATTGAAAAGAAACCTAATAATAGCTTAAACTCTAACAATATTGACTCCATATGCCCAAATAATTCAAGACAACACTAGTATTCTTCTCATTTGCAAGTGATAATAAAACCCTAGTTTAGCTACCTCTCCCTCTCAACAACTTGTGTTATCTTATGATTTTCATTTTCATCTTCACTCTATTACATTCATAGTCTAACATCTTGCATTTATTTCTTGGAATCATCTCTAACATACTCATCGATGCAATAACTACATTTTCATCCATTATGGTTTATCTCAACGCATTCAATTAACATAGTTTCATGCTCTTTATTTCATGCAATCATTGGTGAATGGTTTACAAGTATTTTCATGGTTAATTGGAATATCTTCATTCACTCTCTTGCTGATTTTAGAGATGATATAAAATTGATGTTGTAAACTTGTTACATCCTCAAGTCAAGTTTATTTTCAGCTTTCACTTTTCTTTTGATAGATGGTGTTTCGGGGCATTTAGTTTACTTTCATAGCTCAATAAACATCATTGATTGTCTTAGTCACACCCCTCACACACACATTTAACTTTCTTTTCCTAATTGAATTTGACCTAACCCTAAACCTTGACCTAGCCTATCAAGAAACTAAGATAGGGGGTCATAGACTTCCCTTAACTTGCTATCGGATCCCTCGAGGTTGCTAGGGAAGCCTCCCTTATGTTGGATCTTCATCCTTCACTAAAACGAGGAAAGTATTTTCTTAGGTGACAATAGCAATTACTTCCATATGTTACACTAGTTTAACATCTTGTGAAGGCTTTGCACAAGTGCTAGATTTTGTGATAACATGAACAACATAAACATTGATAAATACAACAACTAATCAACCCCTTTACACTATAAAGGGGTATAAATAATTGAGTAAGGGAATATGAATTATTTAGTTTTGACATGTTCAAATTCTCTAATTTTACATAATTGTACAAATTTTTGGAAGAGGGTGAGGCAAAGAGATGAAGACAATATATCATGATTATTGGGCTTTTATTGATGCAGGAGCATTGTTGGCAATCGCACGGAACAAGACCTATCAACGTCTAGGAATTTGTACGGGAGCTCAAAGCTAGCAGTTACGACAGATATTTTGAAGCCCGCCTCAATTCAGTGCCGGAATTAATCTTTTGAGGCACGCTTGAACTCAGGGTTGGGAAAATCCTATGAGACACGCTTGAATGATTAGGAGCGAAGTGGGAGATTCCACTCCGATTCTAGAATGCGACTGGTCCAAGCTAGTCTTAGATTAAATTTTAGAGTAGACAAGTAGTCAGGGGGAACCCGAAGAGCCCTCTGAGATAATAGAGGTTTTGTACACCCAAATGAGCCTAGTTAGCAAGTAGTGTTTAGGAATTGAAAGAGGAGAGGAGATTTCTGAGTTTTTAGTTTTTAGTTTTGATCACAATTGTAACCATTTTCACTTTTGAATATAACAGAGGAAAATTGATCCAAATGCATGGTGTGGACACTATTTGAAATTTTCTGTTATTGTGTTTTCATGAATGAATGAATGAATTCGTTACGAGGGAATGGAACTGTGAAGGTTAGGATAAGTTTCAATTGTTTCTCTTATGTTGAAGTAGTGAAAGGTGTGCACACAAAATGCAAGGAGTGCATCGACGGAATTTGTTTCGATTCTGAAGCTCAGAAGAGATAACATGAACTTTTCCCTTTGCAAGGACTGTAAAGAGACTGGTGCAAGGCATGCACAGTCGTCCGTGAGAAATCAAAACCTTGCGTAAATATTTGGTGCAAGGAGTGCACAGATCTGAGATTCGACTAAGGGTCGAAGGAGCTTGCAAGAAGTCGGAGAATCAGAAAAGGAGAACGCCAAGAGAGTGAGAAGAATTTCTCTTTGAGAAATCCTTTGGATTTGAGTTATCAAAATCCTTGAAACATGAGGACTGCATGGAAAATCGAAGTCTTCACGAGACCAAGCTCAGGAGGAATAACACTTTTCATAAGTGTTAACGATATCGAAGAAATAGACTCGCAAGAAGTACAAAGGTCGAGGCCTTTAAATCCTTTGAAAATATTCTAAGTCTGAAGAAAGTGTAAGCTCAGGGGAAAAGATTTGGACCATCCGATCAGCGTCTAGGAAACAAAGAGAAAGCGTAGAAGAGGGAGGACCTCCGTCGTTCGTTCTGAGCGCAAGAGAATTGTAGTTGTTCGATCAAGGTAAAGTGCACTAACATTAAATATTTGAAATTACATAGGAGGAACAAGGTCACGAAATTTTGAAATTATCGGGATCATCCATCATCAAGGAGGGCACGTGGCGAGAGACCAGCGTTTCGCTGATTCGTGGCTCAGGGGAGTCAAAGGTTGAGTTATAAGAACTTGCAAAATGTGAAATCGTGACTTGATCTGAGTCGTTGGATCAAGGAAGGATCTGGACCATCATATCTGAAATATCGACATATAGACATTTCGGGAGTCGGGGCACAGAGGTGATTTGCATTGGGAATTCCTGATACGTGAAATCCCGATGCTCTTGGAGGTTTGGCCCTAGGTCATAGTGAGGGATCATTTGGAAAGAGGATAAGGGAGGAGCTAGCGAGCGCTAGACCCTTGTCGGGGTTTCAGAGATTAAGAGAGTTGAGGTGACTCATACAAATACCCAACTCACGAAATCACGTTGTGCCTTTGTATAAGCTCGTGGTCACAACCCGTGGTCGCGTGAGAGAAAAGGCTTAGCAGAGAAGAGATAATGCACGTTTGGTGTTGAGGTTCAAACAACATTTAGGAGAGAAACCGTGGGACTCATTCAAACCTCACATTTGGGGAAGAGACATGTGTAAGTGGGTTTGGGGTCTAGCAGAGAACCAGAGAGTGAATCAGACTCAGTTCTTGATCGATCCTAGACCGGGAGGTCACGCAACCCTTAGGAGAGAAGGGGGGTCTGCATCAAGTGGTATCAGAGCCAGAAGTTTTTCTTGCAGACAACAAGCAAAAGAGAGGAGACAAAGAGAACTTGAAGTTGTACTCTGTGTGTGACAAACAGTCAACACAATGCCACCAAGTAGATGATTGAAACCACCTTTGACCAATCGAGATGTAGAAAGGAAGATGTGAGAACTTCCTGCAAGATTAGAAGCAATGGAGGCAACGCAGAGATGAGCACCTAACACTGGAGACATCAGTTATGCAGAGAGAGAAGAAGCCATGGGTAAGAATGTTGTTGAAGAATCTGCAAGAGAGGATGTTGCCGAAGAACTCTTGTTGAGAGAAGTTTCCAGATTGGGAGGCAGAGCCAAGATAGAAGTCCCAATGTATAAAGGAAATTTAGATGATGAAGAGATGCTGGATTGGATAAGATCCATGGATAAACACTTCGACTATGAAGAGGTCGATGAAGAGAAAAAGGTGAAATAGGTTGTCACCAGGTTAAAAGGACATGTGGCGTTGTGGTGGGATGAACTGCAGGCTAAGAGAAGAAGCAAAGGAAAACAAAATATAAAGAGTTGGGACAGAATGGTAGACAAGATGAAGGCTAAGTTTATGCCCAAGGATTATCAAATTATTCTACTCAGGAAGATGTAGAACTTGAGATAGAAAGAGATGACAGTTAAGGAGTACATAGAGGAGTTCTATAGGCTGAACATAAAAACTAGACAAAGGGAGAGAGACGAAGAAAAAATTTCCAAGTACATAAATGGCCTGAGATATGAGATCCAGGATGATCTCAACATGATGTCAGTAAGGACAGTGGAGGATGTTTATCAGTTTGCGCTAAAGGCAAAGGAGAATTTGGCCAGAAAACAAAGCCAGCGAGGAAGAGGTAAAAGCCCAGCCCCAAACAGAGGTAAGGGAGTTACCCATGACAGAGCACATAAGTCTAATGACGAGACTTAACAACCACATAGTCACTCGGAAAGAGGAGGAAGTTCCTGAGGAAGGCAGGGTGGTGGAAGAGTTCTTCTAGAGGAAGAGGAAGAAGAGGAGGAGGAGAAGTAAGATGCTATGCATGTGGAAAGACAGGGCACATGTCTTGGGAGTGCCCCGAGAAAAATAAATAAGGAGGAGTTGAAGCTCACATTTCATAAGCATAGAGAGGAAATGTTGAAGCAGAAGGAGCAAAGGATGGGAGATCCCTGATGTTGATAAAAGTTCTCTTAAAACCAGAGGGAGAAGTTGAGAAGTCGGTGCAAAGGAACAGTCTCTTAAGAACAACTTGCAAGACTAAAGACAGAGTATGCAAGGTGATAATCAACAGTGGGAGAACTGATAACTTAGTATCCACAGAGATGGTGGAAAAATTGGAGTTGGAAACAACTGCACATCCAGAGCCATACAAAGTCTCATGGTTGCAGAAAGGACACTAGGTAATGGTTACTAGACAATGCTTGGTTGAATTTAAAATAAGAGGATATAGAGATGAAATTCAATGTGATGTAATCCCCATGGATGTATACCATATTTTGTTGGGAAGATCATGGCAGTTTGACAGCAATGTCATTCATGATGGGAGGAAGAATACATACACCTTAGAGAAGAATGGTAGAACACACATGTTGTTTCTAATAGAGGAGAAGAAAGTGAAAGAGGAAGCCAACACAAGCATACTTCTTATGAGTGGGAAGGAACTCCTAAAAGAAGTCAAGGAAGAACATGAGATGCAATTCGTTGTGGTGAGGAAACCTAGAGTTATCCTTACAAGTACATCGATGGATGATTTTCCTGAAGAAGTTCAGGAACTGTTGAATAATTTTGATGACATAGTGGTGGATGAACTACAAAACTCATTGCCACCCATCAGAAGTATCAATCACCATATTGAATTGATACCAGGAGCAAGTATGCCAAACAAAGCAGCATACACATTGACACCTCAAGAGAATGAGAAAGTGAAGAACCAACTCCAGGAATTGTTAGACAAGGGTTTGGTCAGAGAGAGCTTGACTCCATGCACAGTACCAACTATGTTAAGTCCAAAGAAGGATGGAGGATGGAGAATGTGCACAGACTCAAGATCCATTAACAAGATCACCATCAGGTATAGATTTCCTTTGCCAAGAATGGATGATTTAGTGGACTGTTTAAGTGGAACAAATTTATTTTCCAAAACAGATTTGAAAAGTCGATATCACTAGATTAGGATGAGGGAAGGTGATGAATGGAAAAGAAACTTTAAGACAAATGAAGGTTTGTATGAGTGGCTTGTTATGCCATTTGGCTTAACGAATTCCCCAAGTATTTTTATGAGGCTGATGAATGAAATACTAAAAGATTTCATTTGCAAGTTTGTGGTTGTATATCTGGATGATATACTGATCTTTAGCGGGATTAAAGAAGAGAATTTGAGGCACATGACATTAGTGATGAGGAGGCTACAATAGGAGAAGTTGTTGATAAATCTGAAGAAGTCCTCTTTTATGAAGACGGAGCTCATTTACTTGGGTTTTGTGATCTCTTCGAATGAACTGAAGATGGATCCAGAGAAGGTGACAGAGATCAAGGAATGGTCGTCACCGAGGAGCATGTTTGAGGTAAGGAGCTTCCATGGATTGGAAAGTTTCTATAGGAAGTTCATCAAAGACTTCAGTGGGATTTGTACACCAATTATGGATACAGTGAATAAGAAGCACAAGTCTTTAAAATGGACAGAGGAAGTCGAGAAGAGCTTCAATATATTGAAGGAAAAGATAACAGAGTGACCAATTATGGTCTTGCCGAATTTTGAAAAGACATTTTAGGTGAGATGTGATGCAAGTGGAGTTGAAATAGGAGCAGTTTTGAGTCAGGATAATTGACTTGTTGCCTATTTCAGTGAGAAGTTGAATGAGACCAAGAGAAAATAATCCACGTATGATAAATAATTCTATGCCATAATTCAAGTCTTGAAGAAGTGGAGACATTATCTTGTCCCATGGGAATTTGTCTTGTATAGCGATAACCAGGGTTTACAATTCATAACCAGACAGGAAAAATTAATTCAGAGGCATGAAAAATGGGTTGAGTTCATGCATAATTTTACTTTTTTCATAAAACATATTGTTGGGAATGCTAACACGGTTGTTGATGCATTAAGAAGGAGATGTTTGATTCTGAAGGAATTCTAGGTGAAAACCTTGGGGTTTGAACACCTTAAGGACATGTATTGTGATGATACAAATTTTAAGGAAGCATGTACAAACCCTGTGCTGAGAGATAGAAGCCAGTGGACAGAGTACATGATTCAAGAGGGATTGTTGTTTAAGGAAAATCAGTTGTGCATACCAAGATGCTCAATGAGGGATAACCTTTTGAAGGAGAAGCATAGTGGAGGATTGGTTGGACATTTCGGACATGATAAAACATTTGCATAGTTGAGCAGTTCATACTATTGGCCAAGTATGAGAACATAAGTGATAAAGTTTGTGAACAGATGTAGAATTTGCCAACATACAAAAGGAAAAAGATAGAACACTGGATTGTATCAACCATTGCCAATACCAGAGAAGCCTTGGGATGCAATAAGCATGGATTTTGTGTTGGGACTGCCAAGAACGCAAAGAGGATTCGATTCCATATTTGTGGTGGTGGATAGATTTTTGAAGATGACACATTTTATCCCATGTCAGAAAACCAGTGATGCAACACATGTTGCAAATCTGTTTTTCAAGGAAGTCGTAAGACTTCACGGCCTACCCAGAAGCATTGTCTCAGACAGAGACACAAAATTTGTTGGTCACTTTTGGAGGACAATGTGGAAGGAGTTGGGGACAAATTTTTCCTTCATCTTAGCTTATCACCTTCAGACAGATGGACAGACTGATGTGGTAAACAGAAGTTTGGGAAATTTATTGAGGAGTCTGGTCACTGAGCACCATAATTAGTGGGACCAGATTATGCCGCAAGCAGAGTTTGCATGCAATGACTCACCAAACAGGAGCACTGGAAAGACCCCATTTTAAATATTGTATGGAATGAAACCCAAGGGAGTATCTGAGTTGAGAGACTTGGAACAAAGTGAGATCAGGAGCACTGGAGTAGAAGATTTTTCTATAGAAATGCAGAGGCTCCATAGCCAGATCAGAGGACAGTTGCAGAGTTCTAACCAGGAGTACAAGCGAAGAGTTGATCAACATCGCAGAGAACTTCAATTTGAAGTAGGAGATCGGGTTCTGGCACATCTCAGAAAAGAAAGGTTCTCTAGGGGAACATATAACAAGTTAAATATGAAAAAGATAAGACCATGTCAGATATTGAGGAAGTTTGATGCAAACGCCTATGAGATTGAGCTACCAGATGATGTGGGCATATCTCCCATATTCAATGTTTCAGACCTGTATCCTTACAAGAAAGATGACACAGAGGGATCAGAGGATCAAGAGAAGATCTAGTGGGAGAAACAAATGCTTATAGCAGAAAAACCACAAATGGAGAAGATTCTTGATCATAGGATTGGAAAGATGACCAGAAGGAAGACCTATTTTGAGTATCTGGTCAAGTGGAAGGGACACCCAATAGAATATGTTAGTTGGGAAAATGAAGCTGCTATCCAGAAGCATGGAAAGTCAGTGCAGGAGCTCATGGACGGGAGTCCATGAATTTTTCTCAAGGAGAGTATGATGCAGGAGCATCGCTGGAAATCATGCAGAGCAAGACCTATCAGCATCTGGGAATCTATACGGGAGCTCAACGCTAGCAGTTACGGAAGATATTTTGAATCCCTCCTTAACTCAACATCGGAATTAATCTTTTGAGTCACGCTTGAAATCAACGCTGAGAAAATATTGTGATGTGAGACACGCTTGAATGATTACGAGTGAAGTGGGAGATTCCACTCCAGCTCTGGAATGCGACTGGTCCAAGCTAGTCTTAGATTAAGTTTTAGAGTAGACAAGTAGTTAGGGGGAACCCTAAGAGATAAATAGAAAGTAGTGTTTAGGCTAGTTAGAAATAGAGATAAATAGAGATAAATAGAAGTTTTGTATGCCCAAATGAGGCTAGTTAGAAAGTAGTGTTTAGGAATTGAAAGAGGAGAGGAGATTTATGAGTTTTCAGTTTTTAGTTTTGATCACAGTTGTAACCATTTTCACTTTTGAATATAACAGAGGAAAATTGATCCAAATGCATGGTGTGGACACTATTTGCAATTTTCTGTTATTGTGTTTTCATGAATGAATTCGTTATGAGGGAATGGAACTGTGAAGGTTAGGATAATTCTGGAGGTTTGGCCCTAGGTCATAGCATGGGGTCATTTGGAAAGAGGATAAGGGAAGAGCTAGCGAGCGCTAGACCCTTATCGGGGTTTCAGAGATTAGGAGAGTCGGGGTGACTCTCATACAAATACCTGACTCGTAAAATCACGACGCGCCTTTGTATAAGCTCATGGTCACAACCTTTGGTCGCGTGAGAGAAAGGGCTTAGCAGAGAAGAGCTAGCGCTCGTTTGGCATTGAGGTTCGAACAATGCTTAGGAGAGAAACCGCGAGACTCATTCAACCTGTGCATTTGGGGAAAAGACCTGTGTAAGTGGGTTTGGGGTCTAGCAAAGACCCATAAAGTCAATCAGACTCATTTCTTGATCGATCCTAGACTGGGTGGCCGTGCAACCCTTAGAAGAGAAGGGGGGTTTACATCATCTATGCACAATAATTTGTTTATTTTCCCATTTGCATCAGTTCACTTGTGCATATGTGAAAACGGTCAATGCACCAAGGTAATATAATACAACGTATCAATGTGGTCTGACTTAGAAACTATGACACTAGTCACAATGCCAAAGCTATGGAACTAGAACATTAGTGTGCCCATGACAAAGCCAATTTTCCACTCTAATCCACAACAACACTCACCATTGGGATGTGCATCTTGTAGTGATAATTATATGTGCTTTTGCACCTTTTGTATAATAACCAAATCTCTCATACTTGGGCAAAGTCTCAAAGTGAACTTTTGTTAGTGCAATTCCTCTAGTCATGGACTTAGTTATCTCTAACTCCTAAGATCAAGCATAAATTGTTCATAGAATATGGGAGGCAGAAAATGACAACTATGCTCGCAAGTGTTCATCACATCAATAGTGTCACAACACAAACCCTAGCATTACCTCTATTTTTTGTAAGGTAATGCCAATTTAAATGAGCATTAGTTGATCAATAAGGCTTTAAAGAGTTAATTTAAGATTTTATTATAATATCATATAATCAATGAAGGTACTAATTTCACTATAAGAAGCAATCCAATTTTACCTTTATTTATTAAAAAGAGTGTTAATTATCAAATTATAAGATATCTATTAAAACGATTAAACTAATCTTACTCAATATATTAATCCATGTTAATTAAACCAAACTTTGTTGGTTAGATCTTTGACTTCTAACTCTTCTTGGGTTGACCCGGGTTTGGATCTCAACAAGTTTCCAACAAAACCCTCTAAAACTATTGACCCTCTTGGTAAACCAGAAGGCAACGCTGTGCACAGGGTGTACAACGCAGTCTCACCCGAGATAGCTCTAATGGTTACTGCAATACCCAGGTGTTTGCAGTCTAGGAATGAGTGGGGATCTGGGATTTTGTTCTTCCTTCTTTATGCATTAAGCTTCTTCTTGATTTAAGTATTTTTAGGATTCATTCCTCTTTAACCTTATGCATGCGTTCTATTACATCTAGTTAATCATTCATTCATAAGCTAATTACTAACAGAAAATAAATACTCAAATAACATCACACAAAAAACAAGTTTTACCGTGGCTCACCCCCTCCCGGGACTACATCCACAAATATTTGGCTTCTCTGCTCTTTTATTTAATATGCTGCAAAATCTAGCGTTGCACACATTACCTCTCAGTGATACAATCAATATAAAGGAAAGAATCATTTATGAGGAGAACTAGATCACACCAGGCTCCTCAAACTACGACCTAACCCTCAAGGATTGTCCTATTCGACTTTTCTATGGGACTTCTTATACTTGACAACCTAGATCATCTTCTACTACAACCAACTGAAACCAACTACAACTATCAACAACCCCTTCTCTAGACCTCGTAGGTATTTATTTATACTATTTTACAGGCTTATAGCCATTACAATCCTTAACAAAAACCCTAACCCTATCATGGTTAGGCTTTCTTTCCTGCTTTCCATGTTGTTTTTCCTCCTACATGCTACTTTTCCTTTTTTTTATGCATGTTTCTTTCTTGTCACTTGTTATGTGTGCTCCAAAATTAGGTCTTTCCTCAAAATAGGCATGCGCCCAACATTGACATGTGGCTCGTCCCGAGCCACTCAGGTAGTGCCATTAGTACATATTGAAAAAATTTCGACGTTCTATTTGAGACGTTATGGACAAAATTGACCATACTGTTGAAAAATAGAGGAGATTTTAAATTTTTTTCTCCATATTGTTTGATAGCATCACTCTTGTGACATACTACAAAAACATGTCTCTCTTGCGACGAAGATAGGAGGATGTTTCTCTTGCGATGACATTGCATTTTTGTCTCTCTTGCGACGTTGGTAAAATATTCGTCGCACTTGCGACGTTATGGAAACTAGGTTTTCCCCATCCCAACAGTCACCTAATATTTGACTTGGTCAATGATCATCGGAATTGCAACATTATAAAATCTATAAATATTTTTCATTTTACGGATGTTGCGACAAGTTTGTTATAATAATGATAGTTCAAAAAGGTATAAGTCGGTCTTCTTGGCAAACAAAAAACAAGTATTTTTTTCAGTATATGTCTGTGGGGAAGAATGTCAGAAAACATTAGAGGTGGTAAAAAAATTAAAGAGGGTGAAAAGGGTGACGATAAATGTTATTGCCCTTGCAAAAATTGTTGTACTAGACATCCCGAAAGAGTTTAAATAGCAACAGCTAAAAAACATTGTAGAAAATATAGGCACATGGACGGGGGATCAAATGAATATCGTCCCAAGTAATTAGCTATATAAACATTCATTATTTTTTTTAATATTTATTGTATTCTCAAACTTTTATATTGTTTTATACATGCACTAATTTTTCATGATTGTTTGTAATTATAAAGTTATATTTGCCCCCTAACTTTATGCACAAAGTGCCAAGTAGTAGCAAAAATGATGTTGTACAAGATGAAGAAATTGAAGCAGATAATCAAGATCAAGTTAATGATCCCATGAAAGTAGATGACAATAATAACATAGTTCAAGATGATGGAACAAATCAAATGATCCAAGACTTATTCAGTCATCTAGATGAGGATCACGGGGACAGGAGTGATGGTATTTATGATGAACCTCTGATTGAAAAGAAAAATAAACGATTTTATAAAGGGCCAAGAGCAAATCTTCTCTCCACTTCATTGTTGCAGGTGAACTTAAAGGTTACAAATAATTTTTCGAACACTTGTATGAAACAGATCCTAAAGTATGTAATATGTTTCATCACATCTACATAAAGGTTGACTTTTCCCCATTTGTTTTAGTGTTAATTAATGTGTAAAATAAAAATGCAATATTTACAATTATTATTCTTTACATTAACTATTTATTTTTTATGTTTTAGATTGTTAGGTGAATTTATGTTACTGTCGTCAAATATTTTACCTCGCACATATTGAGATTTACATGCCATTATGAAAGACATTGGAATGGAGTATCAAAGTATAGATGCATTTCCCAATGATCATATTATATATTATGGACAACATGCGTCGAAAACAGAATTCCTGGTATGTCGTATCAGTAGATATCGAACCGATCAAGTAACAAAAATGGTCCCTCGAAAGGTTCTCCGACATATTCCCATAATTCCATGTTTGCAACAACTGTTCAGGTGCCAAAGCATAGCACAGTTTATGGATTACCATGCATGAAAGAGAATTGAAGATGGTGTTCTTCGAATCCCTGCAGATGGTTATGCATTTAAGGAAATTGTTGCAAAATGGCCAGAATTTACAGATGAACCTCATAATGTTAGGCTTCCATTGGCAACTAACGGTGTTAATCCATTTGGAGAGCTTCGATCTGTTTACTAAGTGTGGCCTATTTTTGTTATCAACAATAACATTCCTCCTTGGATGTCAATAAAGAGGGAGTACATAATGTTGACAATAATTATTCCAGGTATTTGTTTATATTAATTTTTCAAATTTAAATTTTACATTTTTCTCTTTTTTTGGATAACATCTTTTATTTATTTATTTACATATATATACATACCATGGTAGTAATTTCATGTAATTTCAAACAATTAGGTAAGTACCAAGTTAAATATATGAATGTGTATATCGAGCCTCTTATCAACAAGCTACTAAAGTTACGAGAGGGCATCATTATGTATGACATCTGTAAACCAATTGGGCAGAAGAGATTTCAATGTCGTGGAATACTTTTATGGACAATTCATGATGCCCCGAGACTAACACATTTTTGTGGTATGTAACGTTCCATATTGCACGCTCGAATAGTATATAATTAATTGAATATAGCATGCATGTTGTTTAAATAATCATTCTTTATATTAATAATTCACATTAATCCATCTGTTGTAGGTCTTAAAACAAAGGGTAAATTTGCATGTCCAGTTTGTGGTCCTAAGATGAAATCTCTTCAGTCAAAAAGTTTAGGAAAGGAGGTGTTTGATGAGTATAGAGACTTCCTCTCTAAGAACCATAAGTATTGTACTACTGAAAAAGATATTTTCAATGGGAAACAAGAGACTGGACTAAAACCACAAAGAATGACACCTCACCTATGGAAGTTGGCATATGACAGAATTAATCCTCGAGGTACGCATTTTGTTTATGTATCATAAATGGAATCATGTTTTGAAATTTTATTTTAATAATTAATTTTATTTTACCGCATTTGATAAATAGTGTTCTGATTTTTTGTATGCTTCATCATTTTCGTTGTCGTGAAGGTAGTAATAATGGGCTTCCACGAGGAATGAAATGTTATCCTACTCAATTCATGAGGTTGTCTTACTATAAGGACCTAAAAATACTTCATTTATTTGATACAATGCATATCGGGAAGAATGTGACAGAAACATTATGGTGAATTATAGATGGCAGGAGGGATAAAGAAAAAATTGTCAAAATTTGTAATGACATTTGGCAAGCCAATCATGCAATGCAAAGTGTGATCTGATCAAATGATGGAGACCAAAATAACCTTCCATGGTTATTAACAAAGCAACAAATCAATGGTGTAAAAGAGGTCATTCAAAAAATTAAACTTCCCACAGGTTTTGATTCAAACATAAAGAATATCTTAACGAAGAAAGGTGAATTTGGTGGGGTAAAAACACATGATTGGCATACCTTCATTAAGGTAATTAATCATTTTAGTATTCATATTTATATATTGGGCGTATACATTTTTTTAGATTTTTATTTGTTTGTCTAGTTTTGAACAAGCAACGATTCGTTTTTATTGTTACAGTCAGTCTATCCCAAACGAATTGGACAACAACGTCAAACAAGTTATATATGATCTTGGAAAATACATGAGATAAGTAGTTGCAATATATATGCTTAAAAAAAATATATATTGGTGTACTTAATGACATGTGTTTTACTTGTAATGTAATATGTGTTATGTTTTGTTGAAACATGTTATTTTCTTGCGTCATGATCTGTAGATGGTTTTCATTGAAAGAAATCCATGAAGATGATATAAAGTATTGGAAGAGAGAAATTCCTTGGCTAATGTGTGAAATGCAGAAGTATCTACCTCCAACATTTTTCAATGCACAAGAACACTACCCCATACACAAAGTTGAGGAGATTGAGGGGGTCCATTGTTGGAACTATTTAAATTAGATTTCATTTTGTGCACAGTCTTTCAATTTGATTTTATCTGGTTTTTGTTGTGTGATAGTGAGATTTACAAAGTCTTTTAATGAATGCATTTTCCATAATATGAAAGAATTTCCATTTATAAGTTTTCATTGAATGAATTACTTGATTAATATCATAGAAGTATTATGAACTTTGATGAATGAAAGACTATGAAAGACAGACAAATATTGTAATTCAAATAGATGACACATTTGCATAACTGGAAATATTCATGTAGTGTTTCATTTATGTTTTAAGTTTTAAGTTTTAGACAGTTAAAGGTTTTCTACAAGTAGTGTTTCATTTAGGGAGTTAAAAGAAGCTAAATCCTGCACATATGGTGTATGCACTTCATCGGTTTATGAATCCCATATTGATGAATTTAATGTAACGAAATTTAATCAATTAAATTGACTAACATTTTTGGCATCGTTCTCAGGGAAGTGTTAAAAGGAATTAGTCTTTCTTTTAGTATCATTTTAGATGCATATAGGAATGAATGCATGAGACGGTACGACACAAAGATGACTTTACTATAAATTTTATGGTATAGTAGCCTAACACATTCACTATAAGTATATCTGTAGTGAGTCTTTCTTCACCAATTTAAATCATGATAAGAAGAATCCATGAATAGGCGTAGAGATCCTAGAGGTAGATTGTTATAACCCTAAATTGCACCACACATGCTTACTTGGCATTAGGCCAACTCATATCCTTTCTTTGCCAAAAACACTGTTGAACAACTCTTTGAAAATCCTCTTGTGTAAAGGCCCACGTGCCCTAACCCATTACTGCACGCGTGTATACACTGGCTGATCCAAAACAACCCGCGTGGACCGACGGAACAAAAAACTATGGGTGAGTTAACTGAAACTCCTGGCCATGCATGGCTGGGGGTTCATCCAAATACCTAGCTCCTTCTAGCCTATAAAATAAGGGGTAGGGGTACCATTTGGAGAGAGGAAGAATATAGCAAAGAAACTCTGCCCATTTACGTATTCCATTGTCCCAACCCTTTAGCCTTTCCTAATGCCAAAGGAGATTTAAAGAAAAGTAGTTGCAGGAGAGAAGAAGAGGAGCCCAAGATTAGGTTCAAGGAGCGGTGGCCGGTCTCAGCTTTTGTAAAGTTGACTCATTTTAAGTAATAAAGAGAATGTTTTTCTCGTCCCAATTCATGAACTTTTTATGGCTTGATTAGTTTATGTTTGATTTCTAACCCGTGAGTATATAAGTAGTATGCATGCATAGTTGTTGCTCGTCTTGAATGCAGGTCAGCTTTGGAAGGAGTATTGCGAACAAGTAATCAAGCACAACGGAGGATCGACATCAAATGCCGGTAACGATGTAGGTTGATCTTTCCATGCATTTACTAAGAAAAGGGGATTTAAATCTAGGGATGAAGGTAGAAAGTAATTTCTATTCGGTCATATCTGCATGCAAAGTCTGAACTCTATTTGCTAGTTCGTAGGGTGTTTTTCCCCAACAACAGAATTGGCGACCGTACTGGGGATTAACTCTTTAGGGTTCTTGGAATTTTATTTAGTTTTTGGGTAGTTTAAAGACTAGTTTTTATTGCCTGTCTTTTCTTTTCATTTATGTAAAGTCTGAGCTAGCAGGGAGTCTGGTTTTCCATACCAGCTTTCCCTGACTTTTGCTTGACTGTGTTTTTTCGGGACCCATAGAGGTACATGCAGCTTGCACAAGGCCTGCACGCGTGTACCTATGCCCTATCCTCTTACAGCCTGCGTGTGAACGCTAGCTGTAGAGGTAGCAATAGCGTGTAGGAGTTCAGAGAACCTCAGAGGCAGTCCTCTTCCCTGTCAGAATCACATATTCTCAAGGGGTTTTCTGGAATTCTGTCTGAGTCTTGTTTGCTAACAGTCCTATCTTAGATTGTTTTTTCCTTATTATTTTTTCCTTGCATTATTTGTTTTTCTATTAGAAAGATTATCCAAGCCTTCAGGGGATCCTGGTTATCAATATCAGTAGTCTCTTCCTGGTCTGGTCTGTCTGTTTTCATTGTTTCTTAGAGTTTAGATATGCACGCGGCCTGTACAAGGTCAGCTCGCATGTACACACCCTCTGTCTCTGTTCAGTGTGCATTCGCACACGTGTTGTTTGAGTAACAGTCGTGTGATTGTACTGGCTACTTTTTGTTAAGGGTGAGGCAGTCATCCTATGATTTGATAAGAAGTATTCCTCTCAGGTGTTTGAATCTCTGTTTGAGCAGTCAGTAGCTTATGATTATTTTTACCCTTAGCTTGATTTTTCTCATTTAAAACGTTGTCAGAAAAATAAAAATAAAATTACGGTTTTTAGACAAGTGTGAGAGTCATTGTTTTTACAATTGCTATTGTGTGATTTTTTAATCTAATTCTTTGCGATTTGCGCTTTAAGACAGAATTGTTTTTCTTGGTTTTTTGCTTGTCGGTATTTTCCCTTTCTTGTTTTACTAGCACTTAAATAAAAATAAAAAAATCTATTTTCATTTTCTTCTTTGGTTGAAGAGTGTGTTTCTGCATCATTAGCTAGGGAAAAATATTTTATTTCATAAGTTTTTGCAGTTCACTTAGATCACAAGTAGCTCGTAGTCGAGTGAAATTCCTTTGAGTTTGCTGTCCAAAATCTTAGAAAAGTGAAAAAATCTTTTGAAAAGTTGTTGAAATTTTGCATTCAGTAAAAGTTTTGTTTCCAGTTTTTTTATTCATTTTTTTCTTTCGTCTTTTACACATCATAAGTTTCACCCTCATACCCCTTGACATAAGACAAAGCCATAAAATTAACGCTAAATTTAAAATCTACTAGACTTTTATGTTTGTAGGGTTCACAAACTAGTTCAAGACTAGGGCCTTGGATTAGGTTGGAGAGGAAACTCTTCAAGGCCATTTACAATCAAACATTCGATTCTGAGATAGGGAGTGTCTAAGTCCAGTTTCGTTGAAGTTATCCGGGACCCCACTCTAACACAGGGGATAAACACGAGGTCGTGTGCGGAAAGGTAGCGGAGATAACCCCTCCAAAATCAGACCAATCGTAGTGGAGAACACATATAAAGGGCTTGCTTTGGGATTTCGTTGTTTGCATTTGCCATGAGGCTTCATGGGTCTCGAATCCATTCAAGGTCCTAAGTTTTCCTCCAGACCATTTGCTCTCAATACCCTTGACAGGTTTCAGGCTCGATACCCTGCTCATTGTGGTCTACCCGACTTTCGACTATACCCGCCTAGTGATTGTTCGCGTGCTGGCAACCTAGTTGCCAATCTTTGTTAGGGATATACACAGGTGACTACGGGGGTATACCGCGGTACCTAGGATAGACATCAGGCCACGCTTTGCAGAGTATGCTCGAAGGGTGCTTCCGCGTTCAAGTTGCACTTGCACCGGTAAGTTGCTCTAGTGTTGGTTGTTGTAACTGTTCTTCCAATTAATTTAGTGTTTGCTTGTCTTATCTCCTAGGGACTTTTTTCTTAGTGTGTGTTACTTTTGAGCGTTTAGACTACCTTAGAGTGTCTTGGATCTTCTCACACAGTGGAGGATCCCGAGCTTCGACAGTCACAAAGGCTTCTTGGCTTGTCGCCGGTTACATTGGAGCCACCCCCGCCCCCATTAAGGCGGAAGCTAGACCAACAAGGGTCTTTTGAAGTGACCAGGTTACAAACCATTGTGCCCGAACAACCCCTGTAGGAATCGACCGTTTTGGACCTTGAAGCAACCGCTCTTGGCTCGGTTGAAACCCCAATCACTGATCTCTCGGCACGTTTCATTGTACCAATTCAATTTTACGAGCTCCAGATAGTGTCGCACACAGCAATGGAAACAAATGTTGTTACTCCTTCTGGGAATTCTTCAATTCCCACCACGGTTGTCACCACAGAAGATTCCTCTCCTAACCTATCGTCGTCGGTCTGAGCCACCATGGTCTTGAACGCAACTACTTCACACAGTGGTCCGAACCTGTCTTTGGTGGCGGCCATAACCCATTTCACACGTAGTGCGATAGGCCCTCTGTTCTCATACGGTATGCCTAGTTCGGGTACAAGTCCTGTATTGTCCTACTCCACTTTACAGACTTTGGGTCTGGGGGTAGGGAGCTCTAGAGCTCCTCTGCAAGGTCACATGGGGGGCACTCCTGTCCCTTTTAACACTTTTCCTTACACAGGAGGTCATATCTCTCCTTCGTCCCCTTCACTCGGTGATTCGCATCAGCAATCTGTCAGACAACCTACACACAATAGTTTATTTGGAGCGAGGAGTCAAGGACCACCTTCGCATAATATGCTAGTAGGTTCGACACTGTTTTCTTGGAACAGAACGTTTAGAAACAACACCTTCTCATCAACCGCTTTCCCGACTGGGTGCAACCCCATTTTTGGACAATCTACTTCTAGGTAGGGTACTATTCCTGCACTGGGGGCAACCCCATTTTTGGACAATCTACTCCTGGGCAGGGTACTATTCCTACACAGGGGGAAAACTTAGCAGGACCTTGGAATTCAGGGCAAGGATCCATTCCCTCCTCCAAAATGTCGATCTGGGGTAATTCTTTCCATAATCAATGGAACCCCGGACAAACTACTATGTCTATCCCTACGGGACCGGCATGGGGTAATCCTTCCCAAAGTCCTTCGAACACAATGCATGCCCAACAATCTATGTCCTATTTGGGAAATCAGCTGATGATGTCTCCACATATGAAAAATCCTTACACTGGCCAGGGCCATGGTTTCTACCAGAATCCGGGCTAGCAACCAAACTTTTCCTAGCAACCTGGTGCTAGTCAAACTCCGGGACCCTTTTTCCCAGGTTATCAACAACAACCCAAACTATCTTTCCTGGTGACTTTACACTTGCCATATTTGACGAGGTTGTTGAATGACCCCATTTGTCACGATCCACGTTGGCCTCCTATGCCGACGAAGTTGCCTTCAGACATTCCAAAGTTTGAAGCCAAGCCTAATGAAGATTCAGGCGATCATGTGACTACCTTTCATCTTTGGTGCTTATCTAACTCATTGAAAGATGACTCTGTACAGTTGCTATTGTTTCAATGTACTCTCATTGGGAGTGCCGCGAAATGACACATTGAGCTCGATCGCTCAAGATACTCTTTTTTTGGCGAATTGGCGATAGCTTTCCTTAACCATTTCCAGTTACCTGTGAGATACGATGTTAGCAAAGAGCTACTCACTAATTTCGAACAGACAACAGCGGACCATATCTCTGATCACATCCGAGAATGGAGACGTCGGAAGAGTTTAATCAAAGTACCAATCCCACCAGCATTCCTCCTTGAGTGGTTCCTTAAGTCTTTGGTCTCGCAATTATCCAAGGACGTCGCGACATCCAGAGTTTTCTCTGAAGAATACACCATCATGAGGGCTCAACAGTTTAATCTCATATATTCTCAGTCTGATTTATTATACAACATCTTTCCAGATGCGCCACATTCAATACTGGATAAAACTAGACAGAGAGTTTGACCGCATGCCGATGGTATTGTCGGTTCAGCACAAACCAAGCCTGCTGAGCAATTGACAAAGCAGTTGCAACAGTTATCCATACAACACACAACGGCCAACCAAACTACTACTTTGGCTGCTCCCCCTACCCAAACGTCGGAAGTACACACAGTGCAGTCGACTAACCCAAAGGCCACCAGCGTGAAGGGAAGAAAAAACAAAGAAAGAAGGGTAAGGGGGATAAAAAACCCAACGATAATGTTGGCGGGGACAACACTGAAAAACAGAAGGCAAGGTATCCATGCAACTTGTGCGCGGAAGACCACCTGACCCATCTATGTCCTCGTCTTGCAGAGGCCCAAAATTTTTTCACACAACAACAACAGGCGGTGTTGATGAACCCATTTCAGCATAGGAAAAATCTAACTCAAGCCTCTGCAAGTACGGAAGGGGGCAGCCAAGAAAATTGCCCGCCTTCAAACAACCCCTCATCCGCGAACGTATATATGGTTAGGGGTGATGCTTTCATATCGACTAGAGCGCACGATTATAGTAAACCAAGCGCTTCTGAGAAGGGTAAAGAAGCTGACCTCCCATCTCTTCCTCTACAGATTGAGAAGACATTGGGAGAAACAATGACACGCATTCAAAAAGGTGCATTTAAAAAGGCTTCTCATAACCCGAATGCAAGGGCCGCCCAAAACTACTCTGTGGTGGAAGATTTATCACAAACCCCTTGTGCGATGTCTGCTTTGGAGGTCCTCCAAAGTTGCCCTTCTCAGAGAAAAGCCTTGTTAACCGCTTTGGGCTCTACTGAGACTTGTAATCCGGGTACCATCATGTTAGATACAACTGACTTAAAACCTCGTCTTCCTTACCACGTAGCGTTTCAGATAGTAGTGGCTTACCCCATGAAAACTTTTACACAGAATATCTTCCGCACGGTGGTCGACGAGGGTGCCTCGACATGAATTATGATGTTGGCATGTTGGAAGGCCATTGGCCAGCCCATTTTGTCTCCATCACCTACTCTCCTCACTGCTTTCGACGGTCGTTCGTTCCGACCACATGGCATCGTTCCTTATTTCCCCGTGCAGTTAGGAGGGAAGACCGTGTGTGTCGAAGTAGAGGTAGTCGATGCTCCCCTCGACTATAACCTCTTGTTAGGACAGAGTTGGACTTATGCTATGCAAGCTATGGTTGCTACAATTTTTCGGGTCTTGTTGTTTCCACATGAGGGACGGATAGTGACCATCAATCAATTGTCTTTCTCCAGACCTGACCCAACTTTGGGGGCATCCATGGTCTCGCTGATTGATAATCCTCGACCAGGTGTCGTCAACGTAGGAGTTGGTTTGTGCCCATCTTTGATGGGTACCTTTAATTACCCACCTCCTCACGGCGATATCAAATTTATATCTAACCACCATAAGGTTGAGATTTTTCAAGTTTCGTCGTTCCGCACAACTTACTTCGAGGATCCATGGATTCTTCCTTCCCCATCGGCCACGATGGATGAGATAGGGCACTCAGGCATGTCCATGCCCTTGTCTGCCGCTGAAGTAGCGTACTCTTTAGTCCAGCAAGCTTCAGCTAACACCGATCCGACTCCTGCACAAGAGTTAGATCCACTTCTAGAGCCTATTTGGGCTCAGGGTTCTCTCGCTAACGTCGATTCATTAGACTTAGTCTTGCCTTCTGATGAAGCAGTAATCGAAGTAATGACTAGTCCGGACAAACCTTGGGAAGATCTTCATCATAGATCATATTTTCTCCCAGAGTTAAGCCGAATCGAAGCAGGAGAGTTCACCGTGACCATGACGGGAGATCAGTTGTGTCCTATTAATCTCTTAGCTACACATGAAATTTATGCGGAGTGCAATATGGCAACTATCGCTGAAACTATACCAATCAACATCTCCCAAAACCCTGACGTCGTGAAGAACGTCTTCGTCGGCGCAGATTGCTCCCTCAAAGAGATTCAAATCTACACGTATCTTTTCAAAGAATTCCACGACGTTTTTGCCTGGTCTTATGAGGAAATGCCAGGTATCAATCCAAAAATAGTTGAACATGAAATCACAACGTATCTTGATGCCAAGCCTGTTCAACAGAAGCTTCATCTAGTTAATCCCAAGAAAGCAGCAACCATCAAGATTGAGGTTGAGAAATTGCTAAAGACAGGTTTTATCTACCCTATCCATTTGACTCAATGGGTGTCAAATCCTGTGCCGGTCAACAAAAAACAAGGCACGATTCGTGTATGTACTGATTTTCGTGATTTGAACAAAGCATGTCCCAAAGATAATTTTCCAACACCGTTCATCGACTAGATCATTGATGAAAGTGTTGGTTGCAAAGCCTTTTCTTTCATGGACGGTTTTTTGGGATACAATCAAATCCAAATCAAACCCGAAGACCAACACAAAACGACATTCATTTGTCCATGGGGTACATTCGCATATTGTAAGATGCCTTTTGGTCTTAAAAATGTTGGAGCCACATTCTAGTGGGCCATGTCTTTTGCCTTTCACGATCTCAAGCATATAGTCAAGGCCTATCTAGATGATTTAGCATCACGATCTCGCAAAAGAATGGATCATCCCACACACCTTAGACTAATCTTCGAACATTGTCGCTACTTTAGGATTTGTTTGAATCCAAACAAGTGGAGCTTCTGCGTAACGTCAGGACATTTGTTAGGTTTCATCGTATCAACAATAGGGATCATGGTTGATCCTCTCAAGGTGGAGGCAATAATCCAGTTGCGCCCCCCCCCCACGCACAGTTCTTCAACTTCAGAGTTTACAAGGCAAGGCGAACTTTTTACGACGCTTCATCGCCAACTATGCCGAAATTACCAAGGGATTTATGCGCATACTGAAGAAAGACGTTCCTTTTTATAGGGACGAAGCCGCTCAATGCTCTTTCGACGCATTAAAACACGCCCTCACAACTGCACCTCTGCTACGACCACCTAACTATAACAAATATTTCTTATTATATCTGGCTGCCGCAGAGTCAACTATTGGCATGGTTTTAGTTCAAGAAGATGATTCGTTCTCAGAATATGTGATCTATTACCTGAGCTGAGGCCTCGTAGGACCGGAACTCAATTATTCTCATATCGAAAAACTTGTGTTGGCAGAAGTTCATGCTGTTCAACGGTTCTGTCATTATGTTATGTTTCGCAAGACCATCGTCATTACTATCGTGAATCCATTCCAGTACATGTTGACAAGATGGGTTATAGGTGGAAAAATCAGTAGATGGATAGTCATCCTCCAGGAATTTAACTTAGACTTCGTTTCAGCAAAGTCCAAAAAGTCATTGGTCTTCGCAGAGCTTATTTCGGAACTTCCGGTTGAGTCAGGTGACGTTGTGCCTGAAGAATCGCCTATATAGGGAGATATGTTTTTGATCACATCTTCAGATCCCTGGTATGGAGATATACTTATCTATCTCCAGACTTTGAAGTGCCCCACTTCTGCTTCTCGTGATGAGCGTCGGCGTATACACCATCAGGCTAAGAATTATCTCATACTCAATTATACATTGTATCGGAGAGGTGTAGACTACATCTTACGTCGATGTCTCACACATGAGGAGGCAGTCATCATGCTCAACGATTGCCATACTGGAGCTTTTGGCAGTCATTTGTTTGGGTTGGCAACAACCCAAAAGATTCTATGAGCAGGTTACTTTTGGCTGATGCTTATCAAAGATTGTGTAGAATCGGTCAAGAAGTGCCATCTGTGCCAAGTCTTTTCTCGTAAGATGAGGGCACATCCCGCTCCTATGTTTCCTATCATCCCAGTTGGTCCCTTCACCAAGTGGGGGATTGATTACACTACTTGCAACCCCCTGTCAGCAAGGGGGCACCGCTATATCATCATAGTTGTAGACTACTTCACTAAGTGGGTCGAAGCTATGCCAATGTTTAAAGATGATGGAGAAACTGCAGCTCTCTTTTTATTCAACCAGATTATAGCAAGGTTCGGCGTCCTGAGAGAGATTGTTACTAACCATGGCATTCACTTTCAGAACCAAATGATGACCGAATTAACATCCAAGCTTGGGTTACGGCAAGAGCATTCATCGCCCTACTACCCCCAAGCCAATGGGCAGGTGGAAGTTGTAAACAAAACTCTTAAGACTATTCTACAACGAACTATCAACTCAGCCAAGTCAAATTGGCATTTGATGTTATACTCGGCATTATGGGCCTACCGAATATCTGTTAAGACTGCAATCGGTTTCTTACCTTTTCAACTCGTTTACGGGCTGGAGGCAGTCTTGCCCATCGAATGTCAGATCCCATCTCTAAAATTGGCAATACAATTATTGTCAGACACTTCTCCACTTGAAAAACGGTTAGTACACCTTGAGCAACTCAATGAGTAGCATCGTGATGCAGCCCTGGCCAACGAGGCTCACAAACATAAGGTCAAGTGTCAGTATGATAGGTCCATTCCTCCTCGTATTTTCTCTGAAGGCGACCTTGTCCCGGTCTATGACCAAGATAAGGACCCCCTAGGGGCAGGAAAATTCAAACCCATGTGGTTCGAACCCTTCATCATAAAAGAGGTATTAAAAAAGGGCACTTATCGTTTGGTTGATTTTGAAGGGAATGCTTTGGCAGAGCCTAGAAATGGGCTCTACCTCAAGAAGTATTACTCATAGGCAGGTCACTGTGGGTAACTTTTTGTAACATATGTATAGTCTTTGTACTATTACTTTTTCGTTTCTTGTAAGTATTATGGACGTGTCATTGATGTTATCTTTCCTCAATATGGCAGATGTCAAGTGATTCTGAGGTGTTCGTTGGGTATGCAGAAGGTGCTAGTCGGCACACTCGGAGGCTTGCCTCCACAGCTTGGGTAATCTTTACACCTCATGGCCAGTTGTTATCTTCCGGAGGCATATTCTTAGGTGACACCACAAATAATGTCATCGAGTATAGTGCAGTTATTGAGTTGCTTCGTGACGCCTTGTCATTGGGTATCTCTCATCTCCAGGTCTATCTCGAGGCTCAACTAGTTATGTCACAGCTAAACAGGGTATATCGGGTTCATGATCCAACTTTACAACGACGATTCCTTAGGGTACATCTCTTAGAATGAAATTTTGATTATATTACATATTTTCATGTTCCTAGGAGATTAGACCAAATTACAGATACGCTAGCTAATCAAATTTTAGATTGGCATCTTGCACACATATGAAATAACATTGACATAAGCATGTAAATACATTTTTTGCACACATGATCCATAAGACACAAAAGATCAAAAAAACATATATAACATCATAAAACAACCAGAGTACATAGATGGACGCAAGTGCCTAAAAAATGGAACTAATAACGAGTCACAGGGCTTATGCCCTCAAAAATATATACAAGTAAGTGCTCGTGGAACGTAAAAAGTCTAAATAGGTTCAGGGCTTATGGGCCCTGTTATAATAGTCCACAACATGGGCTAAATGCCTAAACAATCGGACCCACGTCCGAGGTGCCCCCACTACATGAGGCTGCATGGATGTCGAAAAGTCCTCTATCTCTTCCAATGGGACTGTGCGAGTGAGTGCAATGAAGTTCCACTCAACTCGTCTAAGGACCCTCTCAGCCTCCCTGGCTGGGAGGTTCCCTACTACTACTGCTCCCCCGACAGCGGTAGCTGTGTCTTCTAGCCGTGGACGACGCTTGTTCCGTGCATAATCGGCAGGTCGCACGGGTCCCACATCTGCATGCAACAAATGTATACCTATCAAATACTCTGGCATACAAAAAAAAATGACATAAAAATTACATATGCAAACAAAAAAACTACAAAGGTGGAGACTTACCCATCTCCCCTCGCTCCTCACCAGGAGACACGGGTATCTCAGGATCTCTAGAAAAATCTATCCCTGCATATGGGTAATCCTCGATCACAGGGATCTGTCGTGACATCCAAGCAAAGAAGTCATCATTGAAGGACTCATTGGTCCTTCCACCACCCTGTCGTGGCAGTAATACTGCCCATCTACATACTGCAGGAAAAGAGGCCTGATGTCCTCGTACCACTTTCCGAGGACTAAAGCTCGGACTTACCAAAGAAAAATGAACACAAAATCGTCATGAACCCGAAGTTCCTTTGTGTCTGTTGTCGGCAATCTGTCAATTGCCTCTTCATGCACTCGGGCAGTGTGGTACTCCACTCAAAAATCTGTGCATTCAAGCATTGGATAGCACAGTTCATCTGTGCGCGAGACGCCTGATGCAAGGCTGCTGAGCCGGTAATCCGCCCAATCAGTAATAATATCGCCTCCAGTGATAGGTTAGTGATCTTACTGATGGGTACCTGGAAACCTGCACGATCAGTCCCAGCCTCACAATGCTCGGCTATCAGTTCCGATATCTTACTCGGTCCCACAGGAAACGTCCTGAAGTTGACTAGTTCCCCTCTCCTTGAGAGGCCAGTAAAAAAATAGATATCCTCGGTGGTGGGCACCAGTGATTGCCCCTCTATCATAAAGGCCTCTGCATCAGGGTGCCAGTAGTCAATCAAGGAATTCAGTGGACTTGGTTGCGCTCGCATAAATGGAAACAGGAAGAACTTTAGTAAACCACATTGCATCAACACGGCCACGACATTTGGATCTCCCACAACCAACTCACTGATTGCTTTGTGCTCCCTTTCCCTCCACTGGACATACATCCTGCCAACACAACAAAGTTCAGGAGGTTCAGTCCTTGCCCTTTAGTTCTCTTTTTTCTACAAAAGGGGGGTCCACGCGAGCTGTAGAGGCGATAGTCGCGTGTACACGCGGGCAGCGTTTACTTTGCCCTAGTGTACACGCGGCCTGTCCAGAGACAGCCCACGTGTACCTAGGGCCGACCTTTTAAAGGTCGACGCCCACCCAAAAAATGAAAGAAAATGTAAATTGAGGAATTAAGTAGCTAGATAAGGGAGTTTGTTCTTACTTAGTCCAAGCAGAAGTTCGTTTCGTCCACTGTAGATCCTGGAATCACCATTTTTAGCAAAGGGGGTCTTTTGGCTCCAAAGTCAATTTCCAAATCAACAATGCTGATAATGAGTTGCCAGCTTCTATTTATAGACTTTTTGGCCTCTTTTTGCCACTTTTTTGGCCTCCCTTAACAGTTTCTTTATACCAAAAACCATTTAGAGTGATTCAGGAGTTATATGAGAGGGATTTGATCGGGTATTGGAACACTTTTTTTTTAGTTTTGAGAAAATTTTGACGGTCCATGAAATTTTTTCCAAGAATCAACTTGAGCATATAGGTTAGGTTATTACCCCGACTTTTGCATCTCGTTGTCTTTTTCCTCTGCTCTAGGATCGATCCCATCAGGTTGTGACATAGAACCATCATATCTTCTTTAGAAGTGTCGCAACTTGGCGGTAGAGCTTACCAGAACATGGATGCCCTAAGTAGGTCCTGGTTGCATTATGGTGTCCATGTAGTCTCTAAAACACTGTAGGCTCAGGAGTCCTTATAGTCTTTCCTGAATATGAGTTTGAGCCTCATTTGCATGATTCTTCTTCGCTCTTTGTCTCACCCTCAGGCCTCCCAAAAAATAACGGGTCTCCTTTTAAGCCCTTTTCAGACCCTATAAACATGAAAAGATTGTCGAGCGATCTTGTGGCCTTTCACGCTTGTTAAACTGAAATTTGAAGTCACGTCTGTCCGACGGTAGTTTACCCCTTTTTCGGTCTGGACGGTCAACTGTACGAACAAAGATATACTCTATAGAACTTTCGTTCTTTATAAGAGTACTCTCAAGTATAATTTTATCATTGATAAAATGAGTGCCCTGGTCACTCATCAGAATCCTGGGACATCCAAATCCGGTGATCACTTGCTCAAACAAGAAGTGTATTGTTGTCTCTACAATACAGTCTTTGACTGGTGTTGCTTCTTCCCATCTTGTTAAGTATTAATTCGAAATAATGATATACCTAGCTCCTGACCTTTTTGTTGGTAGATTAATATGTCCCACAAAGTCTATTTCCCATTTGTCAAATACTTGTAAAGTCACTTGTGGTCTTAGAGGCATCTCATCCATTCTGTTGCATTTTCCAACCCTCTGACAGACATCACATATCTGGAAATATTCCTTGGCATCTTTATGGACTGTTGGCCACCATATTCCTACGCGCAATACCTTTTGCGTGGTAGCTTTACCTGCATAGTGTCCTCCAGCTATAGCTTCATGAGATTCTACTAGAATTTTGTGCCTTTCATGTTCCAATACACATCTTCTCACAATGTTATCACTACCAAATGAGTTGGTAGTCTACAACTTTGACTACCATATTTTTCTTCTGCACAGTGCTAAAGTCTTATGGCGCAACCCCTGTGCTTAATTATTCAATAATATCAGTGAATTATTCATCAGCGACCTGTACTGAAAATAACTGTGCATCAGGGAAGTTGTCTTCCAAATTAGTAGGTTCTTCTCCATTAGTTATCCTTGACAGGTGATCATGTCTTGCATTCAACTACCCTGGTTTGACTATCACTTCAAAATCAAATTCTTGAAATAATAATAGCCATCTACATACCCCCCCCCCCCCNCTGATTTGTTGACTAGATATTTGAAAGTAGAATCGTTTGTGAACATTTTAAAGTTTTTACCTAGTAAATAGTGCTTAGACTTCTGAAGTGCATACACCATTGCTAGGCCTTCTCTTTCTATGGTGTTGTAATTTTTCTCTGCTTCTGACAACTTTATGCTTGCAAAGACTATAGGATGGTCTAAGTCCCCTTCTCCTGGATGTGCCAGAATTTCTCCAAGTGCTATGGTTGATGCATCTACATGCAAATGAAATGTATTTTCCCAATCTGAGAATACTATATGTGTTGTTACCATATTTTCTTTTAAAGTACCCAATCCTTGCTGACAGTCTTCATTCTATTGAAATTTGGTGTCCGTCTTTAACAGTTTTTCCTTTGGTGCAATAGTATGTGCATATCCCTTTATGAACTTCATGTAATATCTTGTATGTCCCAGTGTTGCTCTTAACTGGCACACTGACTTTGGTGGTGGTAAATTTACAATGAGTGCAATCTTAGCAGGGTCCAATAGTAAACCTTGTTTACACACTATATGTCCCAATGATATTCCAAAAGGTGTAACAAAATTGCATTTCTTGATATTTAATGATATCTGACATTGCCTGCATCTTTCCAACATTAATCTTAACACTTTTACACGGTCCTTTAAAATATTATATACAGTCTAGTCATCCAGATATACTTCTAGAAATTGATGTATGAATTCCTTAAAAACAGTTATGACTACTCTTGAAAATATGGTTGGTGCATTCTTTAGTCCAAATGACATGACTGTATATTGGTAGAATCCTCCTTTTGTAGTAAAGGTAGTCTTATAACGGTCCTCTGGAGCTATTTTGATTTGATGGTAACCTGAGAATCCATCTGTGAATAAATATGCTTCTTGGCCTCCCACATTCTCTAAGACCTCATCTGTAAAAGGGGTAGGGAAAGGGTCATGTAAGAAAGCATCATTGAGTTTCCTCAGATCTACACAAATCCTTATCCACCATTGCTTCTTTTCTTGGACTACCATAGGACTTATCCATTCAGATTCCTCTACTGGTTCTATGATACCATCTTCCAACATTCAGTCAATTTATGCTTTCACCTTCTACTTATACACTGGATTCAATCTGTAGGGTCTTTGCTTGACAAGTCTAGCCTCAGATTTGAGGGGTATCTTCATTTCACCCAACTCCTCTACTATGTCTTTCATCTTTGTAAAGGTTGTTGGAAATAGGTCATTGTATTTGCACAGTAACTATGCTATTCTTTCTACTGTTTGCTCATCACAATAGTCTCCAATACTTGCCATTTTAGGGTTGTCATTTGTCCCAATATTGACTTTCTTAACTTTGATTGGTGCAACAAATACTTCTAATTCTAGAGATTGAGCTTCCACCTCTCTTTCTCCCTCAATTTCTGTAATTTGAATGTTACATGGATCATCTTCATCTGGTGCTTCTTCTTCAACATGATAGCATGAAAGTAGCTCGTTGACTGTCTATATGTTCTGTTGTTGATATTCTATCATGATTTCAACTTCTGGTTCATCAATAAATATCATTCCCTATATTAGCTTCAATGCTAAATCAATGTTGGGGTTCTCATGTTCAAATGAGAAGGTTACTATAAAATGATGTTGTAATCATGTCCATTTTGTAGTGCCTCTGCACATCTCCTGGTCTATATACTAGTTCCATGGGATTCCTTCCAATGTATGGATAAAGTGATTCCGCCAGCCCATTCCCCTGAGGGTAGTAGGTTGTGGAATGCCCCAAACCAATGTGATACTGGTTGCAGAAATCTATGAGTTTCTTCGAACGAAAGGCAGTTGCATTATCAGTTATAATCTTTCTAGGACAACCAAAATGAGATAAAATATTATTTTCAAGGAATTTAATAATAACAGAGTCAGTGGTTTGCCTGCTTAGTACTGCTTCGATCCATTTGGTAAAATATTCGGTGGCAGTAAGAATCCACCTGTGTTGGCCTGAAGACGGGGGGTGTATTTCTCCAATGAAATCGAGTCCCCATTGCTGGAAAGGAGCCTCAACTGAGATCGGTTTCAGAGGTAGAGGAAGGAGTTTCCTTTTGCCTTAAAATAGTTGACACTGGTGACATGCTGTTACCTTTTGATGTACATCGGCAAACAGGGTGGGCCAGTAGAATCTAGCTCTGAGTATTTTGTTGGCTGTGACCTTCCAGTTCAAATGGCCACCACATTCTCCTGCATGAAACTCTTGCAACACTTTATCAACTTCATCTTTCAGTGAACAATTTAACAGAATGCCTGCCGGATCTTTCCAATAAAAATTTCCTTCTAGAATACAGTATTTCAAAGCTTTCAACTTTAAAAATCTAGCTTTAGTCTTAGTTAAACCAGGGGGAGCTTGTAAATTTTGTAAAACGAATATAAGGTCTGCATACCATGGAGAGTTTAGAAATACCTCTCTAACGTTTGGAGTCGCCATCTCGCCCTGTTCATCTGCCACATCTAGAAAATTAATGTCAAGAGCCTGGAAGTTAGATTCGACCATTAATTTAGCAAGGCCTTGGCCTTTGATTAGTTTTGCGGGCTTAATCTCTATATCGTATTCTAAAATGACAGCAATCCATTTTCCCCTTCTTCCATCAGGATTGTCCTGTGTCAAAATGTCCTTTATTGCCGCGTTCGGAACATAAGCTATGGTGTGGGAATGGAGAATGTAGACCCTAAAGTCTTTTATGGCTTTTACCAAGGCAAAAGCCTACTTCTCCATGATATTGTAGTTCAGGGAAGCATCTCTTAATGCTTTGATGAAGAAAGCTATGGGTTGTTCATACCCTTCGTTGTTCTTTTGCAGTAACACCGCTGCTATAGTATGTTCAGATGCGAAAGAAAAGAGAGAGAAATCTTTAGTAAAATTGGGACTGATCAAAACTGGGGCTTTTGTGAGTGCTCGTTTGACTTGTTCGAAAGGCTGTCTGGACTCGGGATCCCATTTTATTTTTACGTCTTTTTTAAGCATGTTTGTAATGTTCCTGAGGAGTTCTGCCAGATTGGGAATGAATCTTCGTAGAAAGTTAATTCTTTCGATAAAAGACTGTAGTTCTTTGAGGTTTCTTGGGTGTTCTAATTTTAGTATGGCCTCTATTCTACTGGGGTCTATTTTTATTCCTTCTTTTGAGATGATATGTCCCAGCAGTTTGCCTTCTTCTAACCCAAAAAGACTTTTCTTAGGATTTAAAGTAATCCCAAACCTTCTACATTTCTCGAAAACTCGTCTCAGGTGCCTCAGGTGTTCATCATCGGATTGGGAAAACACAGTCACATCATCTAAATAAATGACAATAAACTTACCCGACTCTTCCACAAAGGCGATATCCATTGCCCTCTAGAAAGTGGCTCCTGCGTTCATCAGACCAAAAGGCATCTTCACATACATGAAAGTGCCCCATGGTGTTGTGAAAGCGGTTTTGTCTTGGTCGTCTGGGTGAACTAGGACCTGGTTGTAGCCCGAGAAACCATCCAACAGAGATATCCGACTGGACCCGACCACCCTTTGCAGGATGTGGTCCATTTTCGACAAGGGGTAGTTATCCTTCAGGGATACTTTATTCAGATTTCGAAAATCTATGCAGAGTTTGATTTCCCCAGTTTTCTTACGTGTAGGGACCAAATTAGAGACCCACTTGGAAAAATGCAACGGGACTATGATCTTGGCATCGTACATTTTCTTGATTTCTTTTTCTATCAGAGGGAGCAACTTGGGATTTATCCTCCTAAGTTTCTGCCTAAACGGTTTTTGGTCTTCCTTTATTGGAATCATGTGTTGTATGATGCTGGTATCATAGGCTTTCAAATCTTCATAGCCCCAAGCAAAAACATCTGAATATTCTTTGAATAGCTCAATGTATTTGAGCTTTTGTTCTGGGGGTAATGATTTGGACAGTTTGACCATCCTAGGTTTCTCTTCAGTCCCTATATTACAGTCTTCTACCTCTTGTCCATGAGCTTCTATTTTTGGTTTTTTGGCTACATCATTAGTGTCAAATAAATATTCTAAAGGAACAAGACCCCTAGGCAAAACATTGCTTTTCAACTGTAAAACATCAGCATCCATTTCATCATCACCTAATTCTCCTGAATCTATGGTATTTACACTATCAATTTCAAAATCAGAATTATTTACATTTTCATCTTCATTCTCTAAATCTATATTTGTACATTCAAAATCGTTCTTGCATTGCAGAAAGTCTTCGATCTGCTCATCATTACCAAACTCTTGCCAATACCTGATATTGTCGGGAACTGTCGGTCTGCATTTCACCTCAACCGTGTATGGGCGAGTCGAGCGGAATGGAATCTTACAGGTGGCTGCTGACGTAGCCAATCCGTCGGCCAGAATATTTTGTCCCCTCGGCATTACCTGCAAGTCCACTTCAGTAAAACACCTCAAAGCATCAAGAACAACATTCCTATAAGCTCTAAGGCGTGGGTGTTTAGCAGCGTACTCACCTTTTATTTGCTTGATTATTAATTCAGAGTCACCTCTTACCATTATCTGCTTAGCACCAACTTTTTTCAAAAGCTTCAGGCCGAGCATCAAAGCTTCATACTCAGCAATATTGTTAGTACATTGGAAATTTAATTTGTAAGAATGGTTTTCTGAATACCTGTTTCTGTGACTATGCAACCAGACTCCAGCTTCTGCTCCTTCTTTACTCACCGCTCCATCAAAATCCATGCTCCAGAAGTCAGCGGGTAACTCTTCAGTTATCACGTTCTTCATCTTTGCTACCTCAATGCTTTCTTGGCTTTCATATTGACTAGATGTGTCTTCCATCAGCTGAGTATCTTGCTCTTCTGTATCACCGTCATTGTACAAGATGAATGAATCTAAATCGGAATGTGCAGAGTAAAGAGGGTAACTGTGCGGTTTTTCTTGGCTACTGACCATGTACTTCATCAGTGTTTCTCTGTATAGCCTCCTCTGTTGCCCAAACACTAGGATAGTGGCGTAAGACATATCCAGCTGCAGGGTTCCTTTCAACTTAGCCCCCCAAGACCGGGATAGCAACATTCGATACTTCGGTGGGATGTCTGCAACCACCACATCCATTACCATGCTCTTCGCAGGAATCTGAACCAAGGCGATGCATAGGTCCTTGATCAAACCAATACACTTAACTTTGTTGGATTCGAATGAGTGTAAATCCTTGTATGGTCTGGTGACCTCCAGTCCCAGCTTTTCCATTACTGCTCTAGGCATCAGATTGTGGGAGGCACCTGAATCCAGCATAGCGTTATGCAATATCAAGTCGTGTATGTTTAGACTGATGTAAAAAGGAGTGACCTCGCCAGTATCATCTCTACCATCTACTTCAGGTCCGAAAAGAAGTTCGGGATGATCATTAGTAAGGTTCACAGTGTCTGAATGATTCACTGATCCAATGGTTAAGGCCTTCATGCCTATGTCAGGTTCAACGCCCAGTGCTTTTATTACCTGTGAATGATACCCGTCTCTGTTCATCAACTCTGTAAGTGGGATGGGAATTTTTATTTTTGCCAATTCCCCTTCAAGGCTAAAGGGTGTAGGAGCTCTGCCTTGGCTCATCAGTTCTTATTTGTCTGCCATATTCTTCGGCTCAGAAGTACTCGGCGGATTAACATGTGAAGCATCAGGCTATGATGGCCTTTTTAGAATGGTGATGTTTTTCTTCACGGGAGCTTCGGCATTACTCTTCTCAGGGATATTCTCAGCAACACTTTTCTCAGAAGTCTTCTCAGCAGTACTTTTCTCAGGAGTCTTCTCAGCAGATGGCTCATAGGTCTTTTTGGTTTCGACTACCTTCTTTGTTTCAGTCATCTTCTTTAGAGAACTCCCTTCTGTCTTCTTACTCCGCAGATTGTACTGCCGGTGTACCTCCAGAATAGCATTCTCAAAGGCCTGTTGTTCTGCATCTTCGGCTTCTTCACTTACCTTTGTTTGATTTAGCAGAAAAAGTTATTGCGCTTCTTGAGTAAGGAAAATAGCCTCGTTGTCGTGAATGCCCATGAGATTGATATGAGTGTCCTCAAATTCCTCAATCACTCCCTCCCCTTCATCAGCATAGTTTTCCTGTAGAGGAGGTCTGATCTGCTGATCTGGGCCCCTCTGCTCTCTTTGATCCCTAGGGTCTCTCTGTCTGATTTGAGGAGGGTTTCTCCTAAAGTTAGGGTTCCGAACCTGGGGAGCTGGTGGGTTTTCTCTTGGAGGATTTCTGTCTGAGATAGTAAGTCTTTCCATCATTATTTCTACTGCTCTAGCCAAAGAATCCAATTTGGAATCTGTGGTCGACGTGGAAGGTTCTTCTTTGATCGTGACTCTCCTTTCTGACCTCTGTTGTGCCCTTTTCGCCAACAGAATGGTCTCCACACTTATAGCACTTTTATGCATGTCCTCTAGGGTGGCAGCATTTATTTCTCTTAGTTGGTACGACATGTCGGCATCAAATCCATCAGGAAATTTAATCAATGCAAGACCCTGTGGAGGTTTGATTTCAGTTGGGATTGCATTGTACAGGTTGTTGAAACGGGTGCAGTAATCTTGTACCGTCTCACCTTGATTTCTTCTTATATTCTCGTATTCTGACAGTATTTGGAGAGGGTTTTTCTTTACCTCCCATCTGTCAAGAAAACTCCTTTGGAACGCGACAAGGTTAGGGACTGAGGCAACAGGTAAAGCTTTGAACCATTTTTTGACGTCACCTATCAGACTTTGGGCAAACAATCGCATTTGAACGTCGGCCTCATCAACTTCTTGCAAGTCAAAATAATCATTCATTTTGTCCACATGTTGTTGGGCGTTTAAAGGTCCTATGGCATCGAACTGTGGAAGCCTTGTTTGGTAGTCTTGGGGCATGGCATGTAGCGGCGCAGCCAACAACAAAGGAGCATATCGAGCTGCCATGATGGGTGGAGGCAGTGGGATGACAACCTGGATGGTCGGCGATGTAGTGACTGAAGACGAGGACGAGGAGGGACTGGACAATATTGAGGTGGTGATTTGTAGTTTATTCATGGGAGACAAGACTTCGGGGGTTCGGGGTTGCAACACAGTTGGTTCAAAGACGAGTCCAGTCACAAAACTGTCAGATCGTGTTCTAACCAGGTTTCTCGGTGGAAAGGTATCAAGGTCAAGGTTTTGAGAGATAACTGGTTTTCTTGAAAAGGAAGGAGACTTATGAAGGGGAGTATAACTCACTGAACCGGCAGTCGAGGTCTTTCGCCTGAGAAAATGTTCGGGGTTATCTATCACTATCGCGGGTTCTGGGTCGGGATGAGATCGAGTGTGAACTTTCTTGGGAGCCAGAACTCTTTTTGGTTATATATATATATATATATATATATATATTAATTTTGCTAGTCTGAAAATAATATGTACAAAGTTTGATCAACCTCTAAACATTACTTTCTTCTCAAAATCAAACGTTCTTTTTAGGGGAAAGAAAACATGAAATTATCAAATTGTTTAGTTCGTCCCCAGTGGAGTCACCATTATGTTAGCACTCGGTAAATTTCCAAGAGGTTGAAAAAGAAGAAATCTACAAAGGTAACTTTATCCAACCACTTTTAAAGCTGGGATCTAGCCCTTCCAGCTTCAGAGAGGGATCTCTCTATATGATTTAGCTATGTTTTCAATTCTAGATATTAGGCTAGGTAAAGAAATCTATAGGTTTTGTTGTCAAAGTGTTTTTGAATTGGTTGAGACAGTCTACACCTCCATTGGGCTATGGGGTCTGTGTTATAATCAACATGAGATACAAACCAGAAACGTAAAGGAATACTTCCACAGGGCGAGATAATATACTCACTGGATCTTTAATAGCTTAAATGATGGACATAAGAAAAGATGAGAAAGATAAATTCAACTAAGAAGCAGTTAAGAATTTCTTAATTGAAAACATCAGAAGATAAACATTAAAATCTTTAATGTTGGAAACAGGGTATCCAAGATAAATCCTGCAACATACGTTACTCTTAAAGATTAGTTTCAGAAAACAATAATGATCACAAAGTGAAAATAACATTCAACTTAGAGAATAAACATCACCAGTGAATACATGCAAGAATCCCGTAAAAGTGCCTCCTTTTTATTAATGCCAGATCTCTTCAAAAAAATGTTACAGTCTGATAGCGTCAGGGTGTAAAGATCAACAACCCTCAATACTTCGAAAGGTGAAGTATTTATAATTCAAATTACAAACGTTCCTGTCATAACTGATCAGGACGTGCTCATTCTATTTTTAGTCTAACTAATTTAACTAATCAAAACTGCTTGATGACTTGGTACAACTGCATGCGGAATTTCTAGGGTAGGTCGTTTGCGAGGTTCCTGCACAACCTCTTCTGACTAGACAGGTGACTGGACCTGGACAACTCATTTGCTAATCGAGCAAATCGCAAAGTTCCTCCCATCTGGGATGACTGGGCACAGTGACTTTGAGTAGTCTCCGATACACTTCATCCATGTCTGTATACTTAGCGAATGTGGGCTTAGTGAGGAATATGTATCGAATCTCGTGTTAGATACTGATGTCCAACTGGAGGGCATCCATGAATGCTTTGTCGGTGATGCTCCCTTGTATGCTTGCAAACTTTGAACTGTCTTTGGACACTTCAGCCAATCTCTTCTTGTAATCTGGAAGTGTCATCAGTTTATCATTAATAACCTTTAGACCGGGGATACCTTTCTTTTGGAGAGCTTCGATCTTGCTAAAGAATTTCTGTACCCCTAGGTCCATGGTCTGAACCTTCTCTTCCAGTTGAAGCATTAATGCCCTCTTGGTCAAAACTCTTTTGACCTCAAGGATGGTCTTTGTTCTGTCCTCTATCTTCAACTCTTCTAGCTCTTCTCTGGTTTTAGAATTTAGGAATTTGATGATATCATTTGCCTGAGTTGGTCTATCTCCCAATTCTACTCGGATCTTCTCAATGGCCTGTTTTCTCCTCTGGAGAAACTCATTCTGTTCAAACATAATTTGGATCATGGGCCATATCTCATTTATGGACTTTGTGATGTCTGTCCATACATTTTCTTTGACCTCAGCCAAAGTCTTTCCTGCCATGGTTTGCTTTTGGAGCTGCTGTAGTTCCTTCCTGAGTTGCTCAGTTCCCTGCTTTTCTTTGGATAGATTGGTTTGGAAAGAAGTTTTGAGTTCCTGGAGGTTCTCAACTTCCTTCTTCAGCCCGCTGATTTCTGTCTCTTGCAGGTTCATCTTTTCCATGGATTTGGTGAGGTCGGTTGTCCCTTCTTGTGATGTCATTGGAGTTGCAGATGGGATTGCTATCACTGTTGTTGTGCTTGCTCCTGAGATAGGAATGGCACTCAATGGAATGACTTCCATTGGCTTCATCTTCTCCTTCTCTTTTAGTAATATCTCCATCTCAACCTCCATCTCTTTGAGTTGTGCATTCTGCTCCATGAGCAGCTTGAGAATTTCTTCCTTCTCGCCTTCCTTCTCTGCTATCTCCTTAGCCTGTGAGTCCTCTGTGGGCGGGAGTTTCAACTGTTTTCTCAAGGAAGCGATGTCTGCATTCTTTTTCTTTATCATCTCCTCTACAGCTTTGACATTTGAAGGATCGTAGCCGATCTTGAGGACCAACTCCTCCAAAGTTTTGATTCGGTTGTCCTTCGCGAAAGAAGATATCTTCTCCAGCTTGAGCTACGTTTGAGCATTGTTGAGTGACACCTGTAATTTTGCTGCATAGGCAGAAGCATGTGCCAATGTGTGAAAAACCATCTCCCCTGTCTGTTTATGCAAATCCATCTGATCTGTTGGGTGCACGTCCTTTGTCTGGAACTCGAAGGTGGCTCTCTTGTAGTCTGTGATTACCTTGGGATCTGGTACTTGTGCCTGTAGGAAGGCCATGTGAATCCTGCCTCTTTCTGTGTCGAATGCAGATAGCATCCTATGTTGTGCGGTGGACGACTGCTTCTGAAACTGGGCATAAGTACTGCTGGTGAGGGTCTGGTTCCTTTTCTTGATAAGCTCATACTTCTCGAAAATGCCCAACTTGGGCACAGTCTTTCCTGGCTAAGTGTCTAATGGAGAGTCTGTGGATTTCTTTGACACTGTTGTGGTGATCTCCTTATACAGGCTTGAACCAAAAGGTGGAATGACAGGCTTGACCACTGTGGTAGGCAGGACTTCTATTTCTCTAGTTGGACCGGGAACTGTGGTTGTCTTTGGCCTTTTAGTGTGCAACTGGAATTCTTCCGAAGATACCTCCTTGACAGGCGGAGATGAATCCTGTCGAGGCCTTTTTTCCTTAGGGACCCGTGGTGTGGTCGTTGGTGGCATAGTGGTCAGGGGAACCTTCTGTTCCACTTCGATCAAAGTGTCAGGCACCCACACTGTCTGATTTGCAAATTTTTCGATCTCGGGCTTGGACTCATGAACATATGGGATGTTTTTGTTTTTCACCCACATTTCTAAAATGATCCCATATGGATCATAGTGCCATGGGAAACTCAAAAAAAATTTCATTTCTTTCAACATTCTGTCAGCCTCTTCCCCGGCGCCTTGACTGTTACAGATGAAAGAGCCAATTTGCCCCTTGATCCGCAGCTACTGTTTTTTCTTCAAAGATATGAAATGAATATCATCTGAATTCATGATTTGCCTTATGTATTCTAAAGAAAATATTCTTACCGGCACATACTTTGGCAGCTTGTAGGGTGCCAATTCGCACCTGAACACTCTGATCTCGGTGTGGTTTTGATACAGGTACCAATCTCCGGTCTTTGTGTTGTCCGAGAGATGCAGAATTCTCTGGACTTCGTCATTTATTCGAGGCTCCGGCCTGCCGCTCAACATGCTTCCCACAGGGTGGTAAAATAGATCGATGAATGCCTTGAAGCTATACTATGTGGAGTTAGGCTTCAACAAAGAGGTCCATGCTGTGATTGGCTGAGGCCTTCCATCTGCGTCCATCTTCTGCATGGAGAAACTAAATTTGTTTGCTTGAAAGTAAAGGAACATGTACGCCAGTATAGAAGAATATCTGAACATGCCCTCCATGCCAAAATTCACAAATTGTTCGTGAATATTGTCGGCCAAGAAGGTGTTGTAATCAAACTGTGTGGTGGGTTTTTCATCATTGGAGAAAATGGATAGAAAACCCAGAATGGGCTCATCTACCCACTGGTTGGAATAGTACCCTAGCAGGGCATAAAGGGAGGAAATGACTTGGTTTCCTTTGGTGGAGAACATGGATGACGGGTAAGGAGGGTTTGTGGAAGGGAATTCAGCGGAGGTGGGAATGAAAATCTCGAATATCTGAGCTCTCTGGGGAAAAGTCATCTTCTGATATAACTCAGTAAGGATTTCTAGGTTGAAAGGGAACGTAGATTTGGCACGGGGAATTTGCATCATCTGGTCTATGTCTTTAGGATTGATGAGGAACAGGGTGTCTCCGGATGAGGATATGACGGCTCTCTGTTCGGGGATGTAGTGAGCTTGGCATTTAAGTGTGAATTTGGGAAAATGATGGATTTGGGGAAAGAGGTACAGGGGTAAATTGGACTCCCAGAGTCCAATTTCGTCGCTCTGGTCCAGGAAAACCTTCCGGAGCCATGACTGGAGGTCTGAAAAATCGAAATCACACTTGCTATCAACGATCAATCTGTCTTTGTCGACCAATGAGATTTTGTCCGGGTCGACAGGAGGTGGGAGAAAAGGATTATCCTCTCCTTCTGCTTGTCTTGGCTTTGGCGCCATCTTTGCAACAATACCTGCAAATAACACGGAGTTAGTGGGGTCGACTGACTGTGGATGAAGGCGACATGATGTAACGGGGGAGAAGGCTATGATTTTTTCTGGTGCGACGAATGAACAACCAAAATGGGGGAGAACGGTAATTTTATTTAAAACTGGGGTTGGTTAGGCGCGGGAGACAGGTCAACAGGATAACGGATATGTTATCCAGTAATAAATGGACAACGGGCCACTTGGGGGTGAGATGGCAGGTGACGGTGGCCAAAACATACGGACGGGTGACGTGGCTGCTAGGGATTGGAGGTGAAAGTCACAATAAGGGGTTGTTCATGAGTGGAAAGGGGTAGGGGACTGACAGCAGGGACTGACAACAGTTATGGGATTTGACATAACTCGGGAGCAAGTGGAACAAGTGGGAAATGATGTCCATGAGTGACGGGTCAAATAGCAGATGTTGATGGGACTTCGGGATCAATAGGTTGACGCCACGTATGACCAGGGGCCTGCCAGAGGAGAATAACAATTCTGGAACCCCCCCCCTTTGGTTAAAAGAAGAACATCAGGGGGGTCCGAAAACCATCTTAGACCGTTGATCTGTGCGCCCGTTTCCTGGCCGCAAATCTTAGCGCGCCGTTTATCTCTCATTCTGGACCCCCCCCCCCTCCATTAAAGGCAGAACGGACGAGGGGGTCCAGAATCAAATCTGGGCCTTTGATTTCAGCGCTCGTCTCTAGGCCATCCAGATGTGCGCAATTCTTATTACCTATTCCGAACCCCCCCCCCCC
>ML813412.1:57131-74380 GCA_009831015.1 Picea engelmannii | reverse complement strand
CCCACCTTACCTTTATGCATCAGGTAAACCCACCTTTATTATATGACTTTTGAATCAGGCGAATATAGAGTCATTGCACCATTGGATCCTTCAGAAGGAGAAAGGTTTGTAGAGGCCACTTGTTTGGACCTGGAAGAAATCAATCAGTTGTACAAAACCACCACGCGAGAAGAGGATTATGTTAATCCAACTGCAAATGGGGTACTCAGCTGGAGAAGCATTACATCATGTGCTTCCGACTCAGATATAGATTTGGAGAATTGGTAACAGAGATTACATGAAGTTTTTACAAGGAGGTGTGCAAGAATAAAGTATGCAATAAGATGAGTTGGTACAGAGATAAGAGAACCTCCCAGTTTTCATGGAATAAATGACTTAAAGGAATTTCTGACAAAATATGAAGACAAAGTGTTAGAAAATCATAGGCTCTTAGCCCTAGATATTGCACTCAAGGCAACACCTGCAAGATGGTGGGGTGCGCACAAGGAAACAATTCAGGACTGGTATCAATGTAAACAATTATTGCGCATTAGATTTGGTGTAGAACCAGGGAGAAATATAGTCCAGAAGTATAATGGGAAAGGCACACCAGTTGAACACTTGGAGAACTGCAAAACACAATGGAGGATGACACCACCAGAGGAATGGCCCCATCACTTTATCCATACATTGGAAGGAATCCCATGGAACTAGTATATAGACCAGGAGATGTGCAGAGGCACTACAAAATGGACATGATTACAACATCATTTTATAGTAACCTTCTCATTTGAACATGAGAACCCCAACATTGATTTAGCGTTGAAGCTAATACAGGGAATGATATTTATTGATGAACCAGAAGTTGAAATCATGATAGAATATCAACAACAGAACATATAGACAGTGAAAGAGATACTTTCATGCTATCATGTTGAAGAAGAAGCACCAAATGAAGATGATCCATGCAACATTCAAATTACATAAATTGAGGGAGAAAGAGAGGTGGAAGCTCAATCTCTAGAACTAGAAGTATTTGTTGCACCAATCAAAGTTAAGAAAGTCAACATTGGGACAAATGACAACCCTAAAATGGCAATTATTGGAGACTATTGGGATGAGCAAATAGTGGAAAGAAATAGCATAGTTACTGCGCAAATACAATGACCTATTTCCAACGACCTTTACAAAGATGAAAGACATAGCAAAGGAGTTGGGTGAAATGAAGATACCCCTCAAACCTGAGGCTAGACTTGTCAAGCAAAGACCCTACAGATTGAATCCAGTGTATAAGTAGAAGGTGAAAGCATAAATCGACTGAATGTTGGAAGATGGTATCATAGAACCAGTAGAGGAATCTGAATGGATAAGTCCTATGGTAGTCCAAGAAAAGAAGCAATGGGGGATAAGGATTTGTGTAGATCTGAGGAAACTCAATGATGCTTTCTTACATGACCCTTTCCCTACCCCTTTTACAGATGAGGTCTTAGAGAATGTGGGAGGCCAAGAAGCATATTCATTCACAGATGGATTCTCAGGTTACCATCAGATCAAAATAGCTCCAGAGGACCATTATAAGACTACTTTTACTACAAAAGAAGGATTCTACCAATATACAGTCATGTCATTTGGACTAAAGAATGCACCAACCATATTTTCAAGAGTAGTCATAACTGTTTTTAAGGAATTCATACATCAATTTCTAGAAGTATATCTGGATGACTGGACTGTATATAATCTTTTAAAGGACCATGTAAAAGTGTTAAGATTAATGTTGGAAAGATGCATGCAATGTCAGATATCATTAAATATCAAGAAATGCAATTTTGTTACACCTTTTGGAATATAATTGGGACATATAGTGTGTAAACAAGGTTTACTAGTGGACCCTGCTAAGATTGCAGTCATTGTAAATTTACCACCACCAAAGTCAGTGCGCCAGTTAAGAGCAACACTGGGACATACAGGATATTACATGAAGTTCATAAAGGGATATGCACATACTACTGCACCAATGGAAAAACTATTAAAGACGGACACCAGATTTCAGTGGAATGAAGATTGTCAGCAAGGATTGGGCACTTTAAAAGAAAATATGGTAACAACACATATAGTATTCTCAGGTTGGGAAAATACATTTCATTTGCATGTAGATGCATCAACCATAGCACTTGGAGCAATTCTGGCACATCCAGGAGAAGGGGACTTAGACCATCCTATAGCCTTTGTAAGCAGAAAGTTGTCAGAAGCAGAGCAAAATTACAACACCACAGAAAGAGAAGGCTTAGCAATGGTGTATGCACTTCAGAAGTCCAAGCACTATTTACTAGGTAAACACTTTAAAATGTTCACAAACGATTCTACTTTCAAATATCTAGTCAACAAATCAGTGTTGGGGGGGGGGGTATGTAGATGGCTATTATTATTTCAAGAATTTGATTTTGAAGTGATAGTCAAACCAAGGTAGTTGAATGCAGGACATGATCACCTGTCAAGGGTAACTAATGGAGAAGAACCTACTAATTTGGAAGACAACTTCCCTGATGCACAGTTATTTTCAGTACAGGTCGATGATGAATACTTCATTGATATTATTGAATAATTAAGCACAGGGGTTGCACCATAAGACTTTAGCACTGTGCAGAAGAAAAATATGGTAGTCAAAGCTGTAGACTACCAACTCATCTGGTAGTGATAACATTTTGAGAAGATGTGTATTGGAACATGAAAGGCACACAATTCTAGTAGAATCTCATGAAGCTATAGCTGGAGGACACTATGCAGGTAAAGCTACCACGCAGAAGGTATTGCGTGTAGGAATATGGTGGCCAACAATCCATAAAGATGCCAAGGAATATTTCCAGATATGTGATGTCTGTCATAGGGTTGGCAAATGCAACAGAAGGGATGAGATGCCTCTAAGACCACAAGTGACTTTACAAGTATTTGACAAATGGGAAATAGACTTTGTGGGACATATTAATCTACCAACAAAAAGGTCAGGAGCTAGGTATATCATTACTGCGACTGAATACTTAACAAGATGGGAAGAAGCAACACCAGTCAAAGACTGTAGCGCAGAGACAACAATACACTTCTTGTTTGAGCAAGTGATCACTGGATTTGGATGTCCTAGGATTCTGATGAGTGACCAGGGCACTCATTTTATCAATGATACCATTAGGGATATGACTGAGGAATTTGAAGTCTATTACCAGAAGAGTACACCATATCATCCTCATGCAAATGGAACAGTAGAAGCTTTCAATAAGATTTTGGAAAATGCTTTGACTAAGATCTGCAATGTTAATAGAGATGATTGGGATTTGAAAATACCAACAATACTATGGGCATACAGGACCACATGAAAGAAGTTGACAGGACAAACACCATTCATATTGGTGTATGGGCAGGAAGCAATGGTGCCATTAGAATTTTCGGTACCCAGTCTGTGCGTAGCAACAATTACCAACATGAAAGAAAGATGCGCAATACAGGAGAGGCTAAGTCAACTAATGGAAATGGAACATGACAGGGTTCTGACAGGATTTCACCAGGAAGTACACAAAGCAAGAGACAAATCCTGGCATGACAAACATATTAAAAAGAAGAGTTTTAAGGAAGGAAACCTAGTTCTACTCTATGACAGTAAATTTTTCCGACACCCTGGTAAGTTTAGAATGCATTGGTTAGGGCCATACGAAATAAATACTGTCACAGATGGGGGATCTATACAACTAAAGGACTTGGGAGGAACAAAACTGAAAGGAATGATCAACGGTAGTCGACTGAAACTGTACAGGGATAGTCGACCTACTAATTCTTAAAAGTTACAACGCAGTAAGAAAGTCATGTATATAGTGTATTGAATATTAGGAAAGAAAAATCATAAAAAGGAAGACAAAAGTATAAAAAGGAGAAACATGAAGAAAAAAAAGTAGAAAAAGAAAGAAAATACAAAATAATGGGAAATATCGTGCACAACAGATAGTGGAAACAGTGTGGAAAAAAGAAAAAGTGATTGCATGCAACATATGGTTGATAGGAAGCAAACACCGCGCACTAAGGGAAAATTCACAACAGAAACGTATGGCGCACCAAAACATTGCAGCGTACCAGAAACTGGGCCAACGGTCGGAAAATAAAAAATCGGTCGTTGGGGTAAAAAGACGCGAATTGGACATTTATGAAACTAAACGAAGCGTACTCAACAAGGTTCAACACATTAATAACCATCAAAGAAGCTTCTCCGAGAAGATTCAGGGCATTTATGACGCCCTATATATAATGAAAACGTGGGCTAAATAAGACACATTGTGCATTTGCAGACTCGCGAAGCTAAAGAGCACGAAGACGAGAGGTGGACATGTGAATTCAGAGATCGTAGCAACCAAAGCTCAATCGGAGAAGGAAGAAGTACCCAAGATGGCACCTCCAAAGGTCGGCGCACCTAGCCAAACAACACGAAAAATGCGCAGCAACCATAGGTCACCACGGGAAACCATAGAGGAACAAGAGTTTACACAGAGAGAGGGAATCATCGATGTCGACACAATTCCTTCGCCATAGGTCGAACCAATGAGCGCCACGCCAGTAGAAGAGGAAGAGAAGGATACGACGATGGCTAGGATGCATATTGATTTGCACGATAGTGCACAATGCCAAGACACATTAACCACAAACAACTCACAGCAACCGGCCAGGGTCGAAGAAACCAAGAAAATAAATGGCGGTGACAACGAAATAACAGAGTCTGACAGACCAGGGCCATAACCTATGGTGGGGTTCGTGCAACAGGAGGAAGTACAAATTGAAGATATCACATGGCAACTAAAGTCAGGTTGGGAAGCACAACCGGAGGCTGGGACATCTAGCACGTCAGCATAGAAAAAGGGGAAACAACCCATCGTGCGGTCCCCATGCAAGCATCATGATGCTGCAATTATTTTACCGTGCATTCCAGAGGGGTGCAGGCCACACTAAGCCTACTGGGTTGCGTTGAAAGGCTACGATATGCAGACCACGATGTGTCTGACACCAACAAATTCCCATAATTTGCACAATAGGTGTATATGGAGAGCCTGGGCACAAGGCCATTAGGAGATCCAATACTGTAGCCAAAGCAATGGGTGACAGGCTTGAAAAACACATGGATTATGAATTTGTTGGAGATTGCTCACTTCAGACGGGGGAAAGATGTGAACAACTGCGTCAAGTAGTTGTTGGCGGTCCTCCATGGAGGATTTTTGTGGTTGGAAAAACTAGTATCAATCGACGTGGAGCTCATTGCATTCATCACAGGCCTGCCATCAAATGGAGAGAAGCTCGCGCAGTACCTGGACGATAAAACCAAAGAAAAGGCTCTCGCAGAAGAGATGAAGAAGACATATGGGACGAAAAGAGACTCGCATGGCATAATTATAAAGAGAATTAGCAACACAACCACTCGAATGGAAACAAAGATAATGACATGCAAGTTACTTTGCAAATGCCACAAAGAGGAGATCCCTGCAGGGGTTGTCACAGCAACAACAGAGTGCGCAAACAACACCATGTTCAGTTCGACCCCATACTTGTTGAACTTGTTCCTAGATGACTGCAAGGATGCGCAAGACTTGGGAGCATAGTTCCATTACTCTTGGCTAATGATTTTGATCGCGTTAATTGGTTGGAAAGAGCCTTCCTACTCATACTTATGTGACATAGTAGGATGTTGTCGCGCAACACGATACACGTCGATGGGAAGCAGTTCGGATTTCAAGCGAAGAAGTGGCAATGCCAGCATGTTTGCTCGATATCTTAGTGACATACAAGACAACAAAGGCAACACATGGACGATAACTACGGAAGTCGTCGCGCAGTACTAGGGAATAACCAATTTTAAGGATACATGGCACAACATGTGGATCCAAGCGCGTAGGGATCCAAAGAATGAATGGATACAAGTTTGATTATGCATTAATGCAGAGGAAGTTGAAATGGCAATGAGAGACTGGTAGGATGAATGGAAGATCCCAATCATTACCAAGGACATGCCAAAAGGAAAATAAGTGGAAGCAGGGTCGTCCAATACATTTGCAGGGGGAAACACCATGAAAAAGAAACTAACACAGCAGGAGAAGCCAAGTCAAAAGACAACGACACATAAGAAGGGAAGCGCCCCAAAGAAGGATGCCCAGACATGAAAGAAGGACAATGCCCCAGTGCAGGAAGAACAAGAAAGGGGGGACACAATGATGCAGGAAACTTCGTCGGCAGCTACTCCGCAAGATACAAGGCCGGCCAAATGGCCAATAATACATACAGGGGGCCGTGCAAGAATGGAAAGTCCCATAAACAAATCACGGACTACACAATCACCGAGGATGATGTTGATTTTGTCGCAGAGAGGGTAAAAGATCGCACAACAAATGAGTTTGAAGGGGTCGAGAACCAAAGAGGAACAATAAGGAATGAGTTGGTCGATATTAAGCAAGTCTTGGAAAATATACAAGCAACACAGAGGCAAGAAAGGGGAATAGAACCAATCCCCCGAGCGACATAAGCATAGGACATGAGTGGGAAGAACGAAGAATACACCATCCATATCGTAGCGTAAGTAAGTATGAGCTTCTAGATAACAACAGATATGCTGCAGGTCGATGAGGCCATAGCTCAGACGCCACTCAAAGACTTGGCGCAGGTACATTTGGTACTAGCTAAAATACCAACAAAGGCATTGTACAAAATGCAAGTCAGTATCGCACAGGAAGTGCAATCACGAGCTAGAACAGACGCGACGGAATTGCAAGAATCCAGAAACGACAAGGATGCACTAGAACTAGTGGTAGAGCAGGTAAAGTTGGAGACACAAGAGGAGAAGCAGCGTGCAAATAACTTAGAGCAGAAGTTGAAGGAAGTCTTTACAAGATATCCAGAAAACGTGAAGGAAGCCACGAGTAGTGCTGAAGAACATATTCAAATCATCACGTAGACACTTGAAGACTACAAAAAGGAGATCGAGGAACTTAAATAAATGTTAATCCCAACTACTCCTCCTGAAGTTACAATTGAAAGGGAACAATAGGCAGCCTTGCAAGTGGAAATGATGGAGAAAGAAGTTGAAAATGTCACACAACGTTTTGACAGGACTGTGCAACTATGGAAGATGACAGGGTCTAACAACTAGATCAACAAGAGGAGGAAATTAACACTGCAATCAAGGAGCTGAAGCAACGAGAAAAGTCCATTAGCATTACAGAGTGGGTGAAGGGCACACAAGAGATGAAGACCCTGCAGATAGGATTAAAGACTGTGCATAATAACAAGCAGGTCAGGCAAGCCCAATTAGAACCTCTCCAGGAGCAAGCAACGCAAATAATTTTGGAACTGGAGGAGGAGAAGACAATAATGGCTCAGACTCACGCCGAGAGTGCAAAGTATCTCAAGGAACATATCACAATGCAGAGGGTAGAAGAGCTTACAGGGAAAGCTATGCAAGTTAGATAAAAAGGGGAAGAGTTAGAAGGAAAATTTCACAGCTTGGTATAGGTTGTTCAGGGAGCGTGCACCACCTGAGTGGCTCAGGACGAGCCACATGTCAATGTTGGGGGCATCTTGGGCGCAGGTCTATTTTGATGAAAGACCTATTTTTGGAAAGGAAGACCTAATTTTGGAGCACATGCAACAAGTGACAAGAAAACATCATGCATAAAAAGAAGGAAAAGTAGCATGCAGGAGGAAAAACAATGTGGCAAGCAGGCATACAAGCCTAACCATGATAGGGTTAGGGTTTTTGTTAAGGATTGTAATGGCTATAAGCCTGTAAAATAGTATAAATAAAGACCTAGGAGGTCTAGAGAAGGGGTTGTTGATAGTTGTTGTTGGTTTCAGCTGGTTGTAGTAGAAGATGATCTAGGTTGTCAAGTATAAGAAGTCCTATAGAAAAGTCGAATAGGAGAATCCTTGAGGGTTAGGTTGCAGGTTGAGGAGCCTGGTGTGATCTAGTCCTTCTCATAAAGGATTATTTCCTTTATATTGATTGTATCACTGAGATGTAATGCGTGCAACGCTAGATTTTGCAGCATATTAAATAAAAGAGCAGAGAAGCCAGATCTTTGTGGATGTAGTACTAGGAGGGGGTGAACCACGGTAAAACTTGGTTTTTGTGCGATGTTTATTGAGTATTTAATTTATGTTAGTAGTTAGCTTATGAATGAATGATTAACTAGATGTAATAGCATGCATGCATAAGGTTAAAGAGGAATGAATCCTAAAAATACTTAAATCAAGAACAAGGTTAATGCATAAAGAAGGAAGAACAAAATCCTAGATCCCCACTCATTCCTAGATTGCAAACACCTGGGTATTTCAATCACCCATAGAGTTATCGCGGGTGAGACTGCGTTGTACACCCTATGCGCAACGTTACCTTCTTGTTTACCAGGAGGGTCAATAGTTTTAGAGCGTTTTGTTGGAAACTTGTTGAGATCCGAACCTGGGTCAACCCAAGAAGAGTAAGAAGTCAGAGATCTAACCAACAGAGTTTGATTTAATTAATAGGGATTAATCTATTGAGTAAGATTAGTATAATGTTTTTAATTGATATCTTATAATTTGATAATTAACACTCTTTTTAATAAATAAAGGTAAAATTGGATTGCTTCTTATAGTGAAAATAGTACCTTCATTGATTATATGATATTATAGTGAAATATTAAATTAACTCTTTAAAGCCTTATTTATCAACTAATGCTCATTTAAATTGGCATTGCCTTAAAAAAAATAGAGGTAATGCTAGGGTTTGTGTTGTGGCACTATTGATGTGATGAACACTTGCAAGCATAGTTGTCATTTTCTGCCTCCCATATTCTATGAACAATTTATTCTTGATCTTAGGAGTTAGAGATAACTAAGTCCATGACTAGATGAATTTCACTAACAGAAGTTCACTTTGAGACTTTGCCCAAGTATGAGAGATGTGGTTATTATACAAAAGGTGCAAAAGTACATATAATTGTCATTACAAAATGAACATCCCAGTGGTGAGTGTGGTGAGTGCTGTTGTGGATTAGAGTGGAATATTGGCTTTGTCATGGGCACACTAATGTTCTAGTTCCATAGCTTTGGCATTGTGACTAGTGTCATAGTTTCTAAGTCAGACCACATTGATACGTTGTATTATATTACCTTGGTGCATTGACCGTTTTCACATATGCACAAGTGCACTGATGCAAATGGGAAAATCAACAAATTATTGTGCATAGAAGCCCAATAATCATGATATATTGTATTCATCTCTTTGCTTCACCCTCTTCCCAAAATTTGTACAATTATGTAAAATTAGAGAATTTGTACATGTCAAAACTAAATAATTCATACTCCCTTACTCAATTATTTATACCCCTTTATAGTGTAAAGGGGTTGATTAGTTGTTGTATTTATCAATGTTTATGTTGTTCATGTTATCACAAAATCTAGCACTTGTGCAAAGCCTTCACAAGGTGTTAAAGTAGTGTAACATATGGAAGTAATTGCTATTGTCACCTAAGAAAATACTTTCCTCGTTTTAGTGAAGGATGAAGATCCAACATAAGGGAGGCTTCCCTAGCAACCTCAAGGGATCCTATAGCAAGTTAAGGCAAGTCTACAACCCCCTATATTAGTTCCTTGATAGGCTAGGTCAAGGTTTAGGGTTAGGTTAAAGTTAATTAGGAAAAGCAAGCTAAATGTGTGTGTGTGTGAGGGGTGTGCCTAAGACAATCAATGGTGTTTATTGAGCTATGAAAGTAAACTAAATTCCCCGAAACACTAGCTATCAAAAGAAAAATGAAAGATGAAAATAAACTTGACTTGAGGATGTAACAAGTTTACAACATCAATATTATATCAGCTCTAAAATCAACAAGAGAGTGAATGAAGATATTCCAATTAACCATGAAAATACTTGTAAACCATTCACCAATGATTGCATGAAATAAAGAACATGAAACTATATTAATTGAGTGCATTTAGATAAACCTTAATGGATGAAAATGCAATTATTACATCGATGAGTATGTTAGAGATGATTCCAAGCAATAAATTCAAGACATTAGACTATGAATGTAATAGAATGAAGATGAAAATGAAAATCCTAAGATAACACAAGTCGTTGAGAGGGAGGGATAACTAAACTAGGGTTTTATTATCACTTGCAAATGAGAAGAAGACTAGTGTTGTCTTGAATTCTTTGGGCATATGGAGTCAATGCAACACCTTTAATGGAGGCTAAAGGAAAGAGAAGACTTAAAGAATTAAGACCCTAGGTTTATAGCATCATAAAGCTAGGTTAAACTTCTAGTAAGAAACCCTAAGGTTTATACAATCATAAACCCTAGGTGTTGTCCTACTTGTTCTAGGGCATCTAGCAAGGCGATAAAGTGAACTAGGCTAAACTCTAGAATTTATATAATCATAAACCCTAGGCTTCAACCAAACAAGAGACAAGGTTATGGGAATAAACAATCATAATCCCTAACTTGACACTAGATGCTTCAACAAATTTAATATGGACAAACAAGAGAAGGGTAATCCTTCCTTGGGGTTTCTAACAAAATAGTTCACGAAAGCAAGATAAGATGCAACTATTAACAATCTAATAGAGCATTCACCAAAATATACCAAGAAAAAACACTTAAACTTTGAAAAACACTTACTATGTCAAGTCACTATGCATGAGGAAACACTAATTTCATGAAGATCCACCAAAACAAGAGAAATCAACCACAATATCACTTCAAAATTGTGCATAAGAGCTCCACGATGAGAAAAGAAGATAATAAGACAAACAATAATGTTTCTCCATAAGGTGTGAGTTATGATTTACAAAGATGGAGCACTAGCCTCTTTATATGAGGCAACCCTAACACTATACACCTCAAAATCCCTCAAATAGTAGTAAAACATGTTAATACACCAAAACGTCCCCTGAAATATCACATGTGTGAGTGCAAGATTCTCCAACAAGGGTGATGTCATGCTCTAGAAGGGTGCAAGGGCCTCCAAAGGCCATGTCTCATCATCAAAAGGTGTAGGGCATGGTGAAAGGTCACACCTCAACAAAGGTCATGTCTCATCATCAAAGGACCCCAACTCATCATCAAAATGGATGCCCTAGTGGTATAGTGAACCCCACCATCATGAAATCATCATATTACATGATGTCATCATCAAAATGGTCAACATCCAAGGTGGAATGAAGGTTAGTGGATGTAGTGGCTCTTACAACACCACATATTGAAGTTGATGAAATGGTGGGTGAACTGGTGTTTGGAGCAGTTCTACCTACTCTACTAGTAAATCTATGTTGTTGGGGAAAAACACCCTACGGACTAGCAAATAGAGTTCAGAATTTGCATGCAGATATGACCGAATAGAAATTACTTTCTACCTTCATCCCTAGATTTAAATCCCCTTTTCTTAGTAAATGCATGGAAAGATCAACCTACCTCGTTATTGGCGTTTGATGTCGATCCTCCGTTGTGCTTGATTACTTGTTCGCAATACTCCTTCCAAAGATGACCTACACTCAAGACGAGAAACAACTATGCATGCATACTACTTATATACTCACGGGTTAAAAATCAAACATAAACTAATCAAGCCATAAAAAGCTCATGAATTGGGACAGGAAAAACATTCTCTTTATTACTTAAAATGAGTCAACTTTACAAAAGCTGAGACCGGCCACCGCTCCTTGAACCTGATCTTGGGCTCTTCTTCTTCTGTCCTACAACTGCTTTGCTTTAAATCTCCTTTGGCATTAGGAAAGGCTAAATGGTTGGGACAATGGAATACATAAATGGGCAGAGTTTCTTTGCTATATTCTTCCTCTCTCCAAATGGTACCCCTACCCCTTCTTTTATAGGCTAGAAGAAGCTAGGTATTTGAACAAACACTCGACCATTCATGGCCGGGAGTTTCAATTAACTCACCCATAGCTTTTTGTTTTGTCGGCAAATTTCCTTTTTTCATTCTTTTGTCGGTTCACACGGGCTATTTTGGGTCAACTAGCGTATACACGCATGCAGTAATGGGTTAGGGCGCGTGGGCCTTTACATAAGAGGATTTTCAAAGAGTTGTTCAACGGTGTTTTTAGAAAAGAAAGGATATGAGTTGGCCTGATGCCAGGTAAGCATGTGTGGTGCAATTTAGGGTTATAACAGATGCCCCCTAATGTGTGAGGTCAGAAGAGCATCTGATGGCCGAAATACATTACCAATCTTTACTGATGTGTCGAACGATTGAGCCCAAGGATCAGGAACCGGGAGGTGCCGTCTGCAAAATAACAAATGTCTCACCGAGGCGAGCATACCCATGCTCGGGATAAAAAATAGAACCATGGCTACCAATCAAATACACTGTAGATCCATGTCAAATAACTATAAAGAATAGCCACGAACAATACACAACGGAGCTACATCTTGAAATTAGAAAGATATACATATAGAGTATCCATCTTCCAGAAACTGATTCGGCCTGATGGCTGGAGATGAGATCTTCAGAGCTCGAGCTACAACTTCAAAATCTTCCAAAACTCTGGTAGGAGTGTAATATGAGTGTACGACTGCACTACCCAGAGGTCTTCGACAACTCATCGGTCATGGACTTGATAATCTTGATGATCGGACTGAAGGCTTCAGTGATTTCGAACAAGGACTTGATTGGACATTCAGGATGGCTGGATATGCAGACAAAAGACATTTTGCAGAGGGGCCGACTCAGGCTTAGTGACAAACTTCCCTTGGACAATAGCACGACAAGTGATGAGACTCAAGCAACATGAATGTTAATCATAAGTCTATGAAGCAGGAGGCAACACAAACTCTCCATATGTTTGGAAGAATAACCAAACGTTGGAGGACACAACTCTATATAGCGAGAAAATCTTCCTAAGGTCATACTACATCCCATAGTCTGATGAACAAACGGACATATGTGCTTTATCCAAGGGCGACTCATTATGCTGCCAATAAAGAAAATACTTTTCCCTTCCTGTTTTTGGGGTATATTTGATTTTTTTGTTCTTTTCGATAATTGTGGAAAAATAATAAAGGAATATTACGTTACAATGGAGGAATGAGTATTGCAAACATACAAGCTCAAGGCACAAGGACAAGATTGATGTTCTAATAAAATGATACTCGGGAAAAATCCTCCGGCGGCCAAAGGTGTTAAGACGCAGAAGCAAACTGTCACAAGGCTGGTGGATAAGGTATGCAAATGCGGTTGATAAAACACACAATGGTAACGTCCTTCGATGTAAGTTTAATGAGCCCAGAGAAGGTAAGCTCAATGGTTTTTCATATTTAGAGAGTCTGAAAAAACATAAAAGGAGACTCCATTGGGGTACCTTTTTCGAAGATAGTCTAGTCAGTTCGAAAAATGGGTAAACTAGCACCGATTAGACGTCGATTCAAAACCATTTTAACGAGTGTGACAAGGACAAGATCACTCGGCTATATTTTCACTTTTAAGGAGTCTGAAAAAAGCTTAACTATGGACTCCGTCAGGAATATTCTTCTGGACCAATTTAACGAGTGTGAAAGAATAAGGCCACTCGACGATCTTTTCAATTTTAGGGAGTCTAAAAAGAGCTTAACTATGGACTTCGTGGGGGTTTCTTTTTCGTAAGTTTAGTCCCTCAAGCCCGAAAAAGGGATAAAATTATACCTGAGAATACTCTTCTAAAGAACGTAAGTTCTATAGAGTATACCTTTGTTCGTACAGTTGACCGTCCGGTCCGAAAAAGGGGTAAACTACCGCCGGACAGACGTGACTTCAAATTTCAGTTTAACGAGCGTGAAAGGCCACAAGATCGCTCGACAATCTTTTCATGTTTATAGGGTCTAAAAAAGGCTTAAAAGGAGACTAGTTATTTTTTGGGAGTCCTGAGGGTGAGACAAAGAGCGAAGAAGAATCATGCAAATGAGGCTCAAACTCATATTCAGGAAAGACTATAAGGACTCCTGAGCCTACAGTGTTTTAGAGACTGCATGGACACCATAATGCAACCAGGACCTACTTAGGGCATCCATGTTCTGGTAAGATCTACCGCCAAGTTGCGACACTTCTAAAGCAGATATGATGGTTCTGTGTCACAACCTGATGGGATCAATCCTAGAGCAGAGGAAAAAGACAACGAGACGCAAAAGTCGAGGTAATAACCTAACCTATATGCTCAAGTTGATTCTTGGAAAAAATTTCATGGACCATCAAAATTTTCTCAAAACTCAAAAAAAGTGTCCCAATACCCGATCAAATCCCTCTCATATAACTCCTGAATCACTCTAAATGTTTTTTGGTATAAAGAAACTGATAAGGGAGGCCAAAAAAGTGAGAAAATGAGGCCAAAAAGTCTATAAATAGAAGTTGGCAGCTCATTATCACCATTGCTGATTTGGAAATTGACTTTGGAGCCAAAATACCCCCTTTGTTAAAAATGGTGATTCCAGGAGCTACAGTGGATGAAACGAACTTCTGCTTAGACCAAGTAAGTACAAACTCCCTTATCTAGCTAGTCAATTCCTCAATTTTTCATTTGCTTTCATTTTTTGGGTGGGTGTCGACCTTTAAAAGGTCGGCCCTAGGTACACGCGGACTATCTCTGGACAGGCCGCGTGTACACTCAGGCAGAGTAAAGGTTGCCTGCATGTACACGCGACTGTCGCCTCTACAGCTCGCGTGGACCCCCCTTTTGTAGAAAAAAGAGAACTAAAGGGCAAGTACTGACCCTCCTGAACTTTGTTGTGTTGGCAGGATGTATGTCCAGTGGAGGGAAAGGGAGCATGAAGCAATCAGTGAGTTGGTTGCGGGAGATCCGAATGTCGTGGCCGTGTTGATGCAATGTGGTTTACTGAAATTCTTCCTATGTCCATTTATGCGAGCACAACCAAGGCTACTGAATGCCTTGATTGACTACTGGCACCCTGATGCAGAGGCCTTTATGCTAGAGGGGCAATCACTGGTGCCCACCATCGAGGATATCTATTTTTTGACTGGCCTCTCAAGGAGAGGGGAACCAATCAACTTCATGACGTTTCCTGCGGGACCGAGTAAGATATCGGAACTGATAGTCGAGCACTGTGAGGCTGGGACTGATCGTGCGGGCTCCCAGGTACCCATCAGTAAGATCACTAACCTATTGCTGCAGGCGATATTATTATTGATTGGGCGGATTACCGGCTCAGCAGCCTTGCATCAGGCATCTCACGCACAGATGAACTATGTTATCCAGTGCTTGAATGCACAAATTTTTGACTGGAGTACCACACTGCTCGAGTGCATGAAGAGGCAATTGAGAGATTGTTGACAAAGGACAGAAAGGAACTTCGGGTTCAGAACGATTTTGTGTTCATTTTTCTCTGAGAGAGTTCTGAGCTTTAGTCCTCGGGAAGTGGTACGAGGACATCAGGCCTCTTTTCCTGCAATATGTAGATGGGCAGTATTACTGCCGCGACAGGGTGGTGGAACGACCAATGAGTCCTTCAATAGATTTTTCTAGAGATCCTGAGATACCCGTGCCTCCTGGTGAGGAGCGAGGGGAGATGGGTAAGTCTCCACCTTTGTAGTTTTTTTGTTTGCATATATAATTTTTATGTTATTTTTGTTATATATATCATTTTTTTTTGTATGCCATATTATTTGACAGGTATACGTTTGTTGCATGCAGATGTGGGACCCATGCGACCTGCCGATTATGCACGGAACAAGTGTCATCCACGGCCAGAAGCCGCAGCTGCCGTTGTCGGGGGAGCAACAATAGCAGGGAACCTCCCAGCCAGGGAGGCTGAGAGGGTCCTTAGATGATCAAGGGATCAAATTTTGCTCAATTTTCAAAGTGCTCGGAATGCGACGAAAACAATGCCATTGCGTCTGGCTCGTCTTCCTGATTTCAACGATATATTTACTTTCGCAAACGGAGTCCGTATGGAGGAGATATCGCGATCTGTCCGCCAAGCCAAACAGGTAAAAATTTGGGATGCTGACTGTACCTGTCCGTACAGTCCGTACGGCCACGTGGAGGGACGTACCATCATGATGACGTGGTAGTTCGGTGATGTGGCAACTGCTGGTTGGTTGTTCATTGGCGAGTACGGTGATGACACGTGTCGCATTGGTAGCAAATGATAAGAGGGCACGTGGCCCAATGCATGGGTGCCACGTGGCCCTCGTCGGTTGGTTATTATTTGTTATGTTAAAATTATATGTGGGAGTCCGCGGGGTTCGACCCCCGGACCTCCCCCTCTATGTAATACTTAACAAACATCCGCTGGCCATGGTACCGCCTTGTGTTCCTTGTTATGTATACCAATGCAATTATATTTATGTTTTCATTTCCTGCTATGTGGAAAAGGGCGCGGGCCGGGGCTTAAGCCCTGACCCATGGTTCCATAGTTCAACGCATATAACCATAAGTTTTAATATATGGGCGCGCGGGTTAATACAACCAAAGTTTATGTTTGAACCATATATTATATGTGTGGCGCCCGGGTTGAAACTTTGCGCGCGGTTTGATAACCCGTGGTTATATAGTTACATATAACCATATTGCCATGTATGCGTGCGGTTATACATTTGCGCGGGAGCTACACAATCCGTTTGCACGGTTAAACCATTTTTTATGCCCAGCCTATGGTCGCATGAGCATATGACCGAATGCTGAGGCGGTTAGGGGCTGGAGGCGCCCTAACCGTTCTACGGTTTGTACCGGTGCGCGGTTGCGTACGAGACTTGGTTTTTCCGCTTTAAAGAGCGTGTGTGCTAGGTTTGAAGCACAAGGGTGCGATTTGTAGAACCAGAGACAACAAAGTTGAAGAGGGAGATTTCAAGAAGGCTATCTTTTTCATTTTTCGACCGTTTCAGGTGCCGAAAGAGCCCAGACAGGGGTTTTGGGACGCTGCGGAGACATTGGAGCAGTCAGTTTGTCATTTTGAGCATTGTAAGGCATGTTTTTGAGCACTTTGAACAATTTAATAATAATGATCCATTGGAAGCTCGACCAGGAGATGTAGCCCGAAGTGGGGTGAACTCCTTTATCAAGTTGCTATGTTTATGTTTGATGTTCAATGTTTTATGCTGCTGTCCATGTGTATTTCTACATAAGTAATCCTTAATTATGTGTTGCAAATTGATCCGGTTGCTTTAAACACATAACATTTAACTTGCAAATATTATTCAAGTTTTTCAAGTCTTCTTCAATTTTAGATCAAGTTGGTATCAGAGCACTGGTTTTGAAGACTTGATTGTTT
>ML813412.1:42701-52947 GCA_009831015.1 Picea engelmannii | reverse complement strand
AAATTCAGTCGATACATCAGGTGGTGCAAGAGCAGTTGGAGAAGAGTCAGGCCAAGTACAAAGCGAGACATGATAAGCATCGTGTTGATCACAGTTTCGAAGTTGGTGATGAAGTGTGGCTTTACATCAGCAAGGAGAGGCTTCAAGGAGAAGGTAAAAAGTTGAAACCAATTAGATATGGTCCCTTCAAAATTGTCGGCAAGATTGGTAACAATGCTTTTCGTTTAGATTTGCCTCCATATATGCAGATGTATGCAGTTGAGAATGTTGAGAATTTGAAGTTGTATGAGCCTCCGTTGATCGATGATCAAGGAGAGCATGTTCATATTCCTTCCATAGATGATTTTTCGCCAGAGTATCTAACAGAACTGCAGGAAGATACCATACTTGACAGGAGGATGCGAACTTCGAAGCGAGGAAATGTGGAGTATTTGCGAGTTGGTCTTAAGGGGACGAATCCAAGAAAGGTCAAGTGGATTGAGGTTGGAAGGGTGAGGGAACTATACCCTCATCTTCACATAGACTGAGATAGTCTTTTGGAGGTCCAAAAGCTTCCCAATGGGGAGGTGTGATCAAGGGATCAAATTTTGCTCAATTTTCAAAGTGCTCGTAATGTGACGAAAACAATGCCATTGCGTCCGACTCGTCTTCTTGATTCCGGCGATATATTTACTTTCGCAAATGGAGTCCGTATGGAGGAGATATCGCGATCTGTCCGCCAAGACAAACAGGTAAAAATTTGGGATGCTGACTGTACCTGTCCGTACGGCCACGTGGAGGGTCGTACCATCATGATGACGTGGTAGTTCGATGATGTGGCAACTGCTGGTTGGTTGTTCATTGGCGAGTACGGTGATGACACGTGTCACATTGGTAGCAAATGATAAGAGGGCACGTGGCCCAATGCATGGGTGCCACGTGGCCCTCGTTGGTTGGTTATTATTTGTTATGTTAAAATTATATGTGGGAGTCCGCGGGGTTCGACCCCCGGACCTCCCCCTCTATGTAATACTTAACAAACATCCGCTGGCCATGGTACCGCCTTGTGTTCCTTGTTATGTATACCAATGAAATTATATTTATGTTTGCATTTCGTGCTATGTGGAAAAGGGCGTGGGCCGGGGCTTAAGCCCCGACCCATGGTTCCATAGTTCAACGCATATAACCATAAGTTTTAATATATGGGCGCGCGGGTTAATACAACCAAAGTTTATGTTTGAACCATATATTATATGTGTGGCACCCGGGTTGAAACTTTGCGCGCGGTTTGATAACCCGCGGTTATATAGTTACATATAACCATATTGCCATGTATGCGCGCGGTTATACATTTGCGCGGGAGTTACACAATCCGTTTGCACGGTTAAAACCATTTTTTATGCCCAGCCTATGGTCGCATGAGCATATGACCGAATGTCGAGGCGGTTAGGGGCTGGAGGCGCCCTAACCGTTCTACGGTTTGTACCGGTGCGCGGTTGCGTACGGGACTTGGTTTTTCTGCTTTAAAGAGCGTGTGTGCTAGGTTTGAAGCACAAGGGTGCGATTTGTAGAACCAGAGACAACAAAGTTGAAGAGGGAGATTTCAAGAAGGCTATCTTCTTCATTTTTCGACCGTTTCAGGTGCCGAAAGAGCCCAGACAGGGATTTTGGGACGCTGCGGAGCCATTGGAGCAGTCAGTTTGTCATTTTGAGCATTGTAAGGCATGTTTTTGAGCACTTTGAGCAATTTAATAATAATGATCCATTGGAAGATGGACCAGGAGATGTAGCTCGGAGTGGGGTGAACTCCTTTATCAAGTTGCTATGTTTATGTCTGATGTTCAATGTTTTATGCTGTTGTCCATGTGTATTTATACATAAGTAATCTTTAATTATGTGTTGCAAATTGATCCGGTTGCTTTAAACACATAACATTTAACTTGCAAATATTATTCAAGTTTTTCAAGTCTTCTTCAATTTTAGATCATTAGACGAGTTGAGCGGAACTTCACTGCACTCACTCGCATAGTCCCGATGGCAGAGATAGAGGACTTGCCGCCATCCATGCAGCCTCATGTAGTGGGGGCACCTCAGATGTGGGTCCGATTGTTTAGGCGTTTAGCCCATGCTGTGGACTATTATAACAGGGCCCATAGGCCCTGAACCTATTTAGACTTTTTACGTGCCACGAGCACTTACTTGTATATATTTTTGAGGGCATAAGCCTTGTGACTCATTATTAGTCCCATTTTTTAGGCGCTTGCATCCATCTATGTACTATGGTTGTTTTATGATGTTATATATGGTTTTTTGATCTTTTGTGTCTTATGGATCACGTGTGCAAAAAATGTATTTACATGCTTATGTCAATATTATTTCATATGTGTGCAAGATGCCAATCTAAAATTTGATTAGCTAGAGTATCTGTAATTTGGTTTAATCTCCTAGGAACATGAAAATATGTAATATAATCAAAGTTTCGTTCTAAGAGATGTATCCTAAGGAATCGTCGGTGTAAAGTTGGATCATGAACCCGATATACTCTATTTAGTTGCGACACAACCAGTTGAGCGTCGAGATAGACCCGGAGATGAGAGATACCCAATGACAAGGCGTCACGAAGCAACTCAACACTATACTTGACGACATTATTTGTGGTGTCACCTAAGCATATACCTCCGGAAGATAACAACTGGCCCTGAGGTGTAAAGATTACCCACGCTGCGGAGGCAAGCCTCCGAGTGTGTCGAATAGTACCATCTGCATACCCAATGAACACCTCAGAATCACTTGACATCTGCCATATTGACGAAAGATAACATCAATGACACATCCATAATACTTAAAAGAAACGAAAAAGTAATAGTACAAAGACTATACATATGTTACAAAAAGTTACCCACAATGACCTGCCTATGAGTAATACTTCTTGAGGTAGAGCCCATTTCTAGGCTCTGCAAAAGCATTCCCTTCAAAATCAACCAAGCGATAAGCGCCCTTTTTTAATACCTCTTTTATGATGAAGGGTCCGAACCACATGGGTTTGAATTTTCCTGCCCCCAGGGGGTCCTTATCTTGGTCATAGACCAGGACAAGGTCGCCTTCAGAGAAAATCCGAGGACGAATGGACCTATCATACTGACACTTGACCTTATGTTTGTGAGCCTCGTTGGCCAAGGCCACATCACGATGTTGCTCATTGAGTTTCTCAAGGTGTACTAACTGTTCTTCAAGTGGATAAGTGTCTGGAAATAATTGTACTGCCAATTTTAGAGATGGGATCTGACATTCGATGGCAAAGACTGCCTCCAGCCCGTAAACGAGTTGAAAAGGTGAGAAACCGGTTGTAGTCTTAACAGATGTTCGGTAAGCCCATAATGCCGAGTATAACATCAAATGCCAATTTGACTTGGCTGAGTTGATAGTTCGTTGTAGAATAGTCTTAAGAGTTTTGTTTACAGCTTCCACTTGCCCATTGGCTTGGGGGTAGTAGGGCGATGAATGCTCTTGCTGTAACCCAAGCTTGGATGTTAATTTGGTCATCATTTGGTTCTGAAAGTGACTACCATGGTTAGTAACAATCTCTCTCAGGACGCCGAACCTTGCTATAATCTGGTTGAATAAAAAGAGAGCTGCAGTTTCTCCATCATCTTTAAACGTTGGCATAGCTTCGACCCACTTAGTGAAGTAGTCTACAACTACGATGATATAGCGGTGCCCCCTTGCTGACGGGGGGTTGCAAGTAGTGTAATCAATCCCCCACTTGGTGAAGGGACCAATTGTGATGACAGGAAACATAAGAGTGGGATGTGCCCTCATCTTCCGAGAAAAATACTTGGCACGGATGACACTTCTTGACCGATTCTACACAATCTTTGATAAGCGTCAGCTAGAAGTAACTTGCTCGTAGAATCTTTTGGGTTGTTTCCAACCCAAACAAATGACCGCCACAAGATCCGATATGACAATCGTTGAGCACGATGACTGCCTCCTCATGTGTGAGACATCGACATAAGATGCAGTCTACACCTCTCCGATACAACGTATCATTGAGTATGAGATAATTCTTAGCCTGATGGCGTATACGCCGATGCTCATCACGAGAAGCAGAAGTGGGGCACTTCAAAGTCTGGAGATAGATAAGTATATCTCCGTACCAGGGATCTGAAGATGTGATCAAAAAAATATCTCCCCGGATAGGCAATTCTTCAGGCACAACGTCACCTGACTCAACCAGAAGTTCCAAAATAAGCTCTGCAAAGACCAATGACTTTTTGGACTTTGCTGAAACGAAGTCTAAGTTAAATTCATGGAGGATGACTATCCATCTACTGATTTTTCTGCCTATAACCCGTCGTGTCAACATGTACTGGAATGGATTCACGACAGCAATGACGGTGGTCTTGCGAAACAAAACATAATGACGAAACCGTTGAACAGCATGAACTGCTGCCAACGCAAGTTTTTCGATATGAGAATAATTGAGTTCCGGTCCTACGAGGCCTCGACTCAGGTAATAGATCACATATTCTGAGAACAAATCATTTTCCTGAACTAAAACCATGCCAATAGTTGACTCTGCGGCAGCCAGATATAATAAGAAATCTTTGTTATAGTTAGGTGGCCATAGCAGAGGCGCAGTTGTGAGGGCGTGTTTTAATGCGTCGAAAGAGCATTGAGCGGCTTCGTCCCAGTAAAAAGGAACGTCTTTCTTCAGTGGGCGCATAAATCCCTTGGTAATTTCGGCATAGTTGGCGATGAAGCGTCGTAAAAAGTTCGCCTTGCCTTGTAAACTTTGAAGTTGAAGAACTGTGCGCGGGGGGGGGGGGAACTAGATTATTGCCTCCACCTTGAGAGGATCGACCATGATCCCTGTTGTTGATATGATGAAACCTAACAAATATCCCGACGTTACGCAGAAGCTGCACTTGTTTGGATTCAAGCGTATCCTAAAGTAGCGACAACGTTCAAATATTAGTCTAAGGTGTGTGGAATGATCCGTTCTCTTGTGAGATCGTGATGTTAAATCATCTAGATAGACCTCGAATATATGTTTGAGATCATGAAAGGCGAAAGATATGGCCCGCTGGAATGTGGCTCCAACATTTTTAAGACCAAAAGGCATCTTACGATATGTGAATGTACCCCATGGACAAATGAATGTCGTTTTGTGTTGGTCTTCGGGTTTGATTTGGATTTGATTGTATCCCGAAAAACCGTCCATGAAAGAAAAGGCTTCGCAACCAGCACATTCATCAATGATCTGGTCGATGAACGGTGTTGGAAAATTATCTTTGGGACATGCCTTGTTCAAATCATGAAAATCAGTACATACACGAATCGTGCCTTGTTTTTTGTTGACCGGCACAGGATTTGACACCCATTGAGTCAAATGGATAGGGTAGATAAAACCTGCCTTTAGCAATTTCTCAACCTCAATCTTGATGGCTGCTGCTTTCTTGGGATTAACTGGACGAAGCTTCTGTTGAATAGGCTTGGCATCAGGATACGTTGTGATTTCAGGTTCAACTATTTTTGGATCGATACCTGGCATTTCCTCATAAGACCAGGCAAAAACGTCGTGGAACTCTTTGAAAAGATCAGTGTAGATTTGAATCTATTCGGGGGAGCAATCTACGCTGAAAAAGACGTTCTCCACGACGTCGGGGTTTCGAGAGATGTTGATTGGTATAGTTTCAGCGATAGTTTCCATATTTCACTCCGCATAAATTTTATGTGTAGCTAAGAGATTAATAGGACATAGCTGATCTCCCGTCATGGTCACGGTGAACTCTCCTGCTTCGATTCGGCTTAACTCTGGGAGAAAATATGATCTATGATGAAGATCTTCCCAAGTTTTGTCTGGACTAATCATTGCTTTGATTACTACTTCATTAGAAGGCAAGACTAAGTCTAACAAATCGACGTTAGCGAGAGAACCCTGAGCCCAAATAGGCTCTAGAAGCGGATCTAACTCTTGTGCAGGAGTCGGATCGGTGTTAGCTGAAGCTTGTTGGATTAAAGAGTACGCTACTTCAGCGGCAGACAAGGGCATGGACATGCCTGAGTGCCCTGTCTCATCCATCGTGGCCGATGGGGAAGGAAGAATCCATGGATCCTCGAAGTAAGTCGTGCAGAACGACGAAACTTGAGAAATCTCAACCTTATGGTGGTTAGATATAAATTTGATATCGCCGTGAGGAGGTGGGTAATTAAAGGTACCCATCAAAGATGGGCACAAACCAACTCCTACGTTGACGACACCTGGTCGAGGATTATCAATCAGCGGGACCGTGGATGCCCCCAAAGTTGGGTCAGGTCTGGAGAAAGACAATTGATTGATGGTCACTATCTGGCCCTCGTGTGGAAACAACAAGACCCGAAAAACTGTAGCAACCACAACTTGTATAGCATAAGTCCAACTCCGTCCTAACAAGAGGTTATAGTCGAGGGGAGCATCGACTACCTCTACTTCGACACACACGGTCTTCCCTTCTAACTGCACGGGGAAAGAAGGAACGATGCCATGTGGTCAGAACGAACGACCGTCGAAAGCAGTGAGGAGAGTAGGTGATGGAGACAAAATGGGCTGGCCAATGGCCTTCCAACATGCCAACAACATAACGCATGTCGAGGCACCCTTGTCGACCACCGTGCGAAAGATATTCCGTGTAAAAATTTTCGTGGGGTAAGCCACTACTATCTGAAATTCTATGTGGTAAGGAAGATGAGGTTTTAAGTCGGTTGTATCTAACATGATGGTACTCGGATTACAAGTCTCAGTAGAGCCCAAAGTGGTTAACAAGACTTTTCTCTGAGAAGGGAAACTTTGGAGGACCTCTAAAGCAGACATTGCATAAGAGGTTTGTGATAAATCTTCCACCACAGAGTAGTCCTGGGCGACCCTTGCATTCGGGTTATGAGAAGCCTTTTTAAATGCACCTTTTGGAATGCGTGTCATTGTTTCTCCCAACGTCTTCTCAATCTGTAGAGGAAGAGATGGGAGGTCAACTTCTTTACCCTTCTCAGAAGCGCTTGGTTTACTATAATCGTGCGCTCTAGTCGATATGAAAGCATCACCCCTAACCATATATACGTTCGTGGATGAGGGGTTGTTCGGAGGCGGGCAGTTTTCTTGGCTGCCCCCTTTCGTACTTGCAGAGGCTTGAGTTAGATTTTTCCCATGCTGAAATGGGTTCGTCAACACCGCCTGTTGTTGTTGTGTGACAAATTTTTGGGCCTTTGCAAGCGGAGGACATAGATGGGTCGGGTGGTCTTCTGCGCACAAGTTGCATGGATACCTCGCCTTCCATTTTTCAGTGTTGTCCCCGCCAGCATTATCGTTGGGTTTTTTATCCCCCTTACCCTTCTTTCGTTGTTTTTTCTTCCCTTCAGGCTGCTGGGTGGCCTTTGGGTTAATCGACTGCACTGTGTGTACTTTCGACGTTTGGGTAGGGGGAGCAGCCAAAGCAGTAGTTTGGCTGGCCGCTGTGTGTTGTATGGATAACTGTTGCAACTTCTTTGTCAATTGCTCAACGGGCTTGGTTTGTGCTGAAACGACAATACCATTGGCATGCGGTCCAGCTCTCTGTCTAGTTTTATCTAGTATTGAACGTGGCGCATCTGGCAAGATGTTGTATAATAAACCGGACTGAGAATAGATGAGCTCAAACTGTTGAGCCCTCATGATGGCGTCTTCTTCAGAGAAAACTCCAGATGTCGTGACGTCCTTGGATAACTGCGGGACTAAAGACTTAAGGAACCACTCAAGCAGGAATGCTGGTGGGACTGGTACTTTGATTAAACTCTTCCAGCGTCTCCATTCTCGGATGTGATCAGAGATATGGTCCGCTGTTGTCTATTAGAAATTAGCGAGCAACTCTGTGCCAACGTCGTATCTCACAGGTAACTGGAAATGGTTAAGGAAAGCTATTGCCAATTAACCAAAAGAAGAGTATTTTGAGCGATCGAGCTCAATGTACCATTTTGCGGCACTCCCAATGAGAGTACGTTGAAACAATCGCAACTGTACGGAGTCATCTTTCAATGAGTTAGATGAGCACCAAAGATGAAAGGTAGTCACATGATCGCCTGAATCTTCATTAGGCTTGGCTTCGAACTTTGGAATGTCCGAAGGAAATTTCGTCAGCATAGGAGGCCAATGTGGATCGTGACAAATGGGGTCATTCAACAACCTCGTCAAATCTGGCAAGTGTAAAGTCACCAGGAAAGATAGTTTGGGTTGTTGTTGATAACCTGGGAAAAAGGGTCCTAGAGTTTGACTGGCACCAGGTTACCAGGAAAATTTTGGTTGTTGGCCCGGATTCTGGTAGAAACCATGGCCCTGGCCATCATAAGGATTTTGCATATGTGGAGACATCATCGGCTGATTTCCCAAATAGGACATAGATTGTTGGGCATGCATTGTGTTCGAAGGACTTTGGGAAGGATTACCCCATGCTGGTCTCGTAGGGATAGGCATAGTAGTTTGTCTAGGGTTCCATTGATTGTGGAAAGAATTACCCCAGATCGACATTCCGGAGGAGGGAACAGATCCTTGCCCTGAATTCCAAGGTCCTGCTAAGTTTGCCCCATGTGCAGGAAAAATACCCTGCCCAGGAGTAGACTGTCCAAAAATGGGGTTGCCCCCAGTCAGGAAAGCAGTTGACGAGAAGGTGTTGTTTCCAAAAGTTTCGTTCCAAGAAAACAGTGTTGAACCTACTAGCATATTATGTGAAGGTGGTCCTTGACTCCTTGCTCCAAATAAACTATTGTGTGTAGGTTGTCCGACGGATTGCTGATGCGAATCACCGAGTGAAGGGGACGAAGGAGAGATATGACCTCCTGCATAAGGAAAAACATTAAAATGGACAGGAGTGCCCCCCATGTGACCTTGCAGAGGAGCGCTAGAGCTCCCTTCCCCTAGACCCAAAGTCTGTAAAGTGGAGTAGGACAGTATAGGACTTGTACCCGAACTAGGCATACTGTATGAGAACGGAGGGCCTATCGCAGTACGTGTGAAAGGGGTTGTGGCCGCCACCAAAGACAGGTTCGGACCACTGTGCGAAGTAGTTGCGGTCAAGACCATGGTGGCTCAGACCGACGATGGTAGGTTAGGAGAAGAATCTTCTGTGGCGACAACTGTGGTGGGAATTGAAGAATTCCCAGAAGGAGTAACAAAATTTGTTTCCATTGCTATGTGCGACACTGTCTGGCGCTCGTAAAATTGAATTGGTACAATGAAAGGTGTCGAGAGATCAGTGATTGGGGTTTCAACCGAGCCAAGAGCAGTTGCTTCAAGGTCCAAAATGGTCGATTCCTCCAGGGTTTTTTTGGGCACAATGGTTTGTAACCCGGTCACTTCAAAAGACCTTTGTTGGTCTAGCTTCCACCTTAATGGGGGCGGGGGTGGATCTAGTGTAACCGGTGACAAGACAAGAAGCCTTCGTGACCGGCGGAGCTCGGGATCCTCCACTGTGTGAGAAGATCCAAGACACTCTAAGGTAGTCTAAACGCTCAAAAGTAACACACACTAAGAAAAAAGTGTTAAATTTTTAATTAAAATGAAGTACCAAGGCAAGTGTTTCTCTTCCCTAGGCGCCTAAGGGGAGAAATTGCCGAATGTGGGTCTTAGTCAAATTAATTTGTGAGATGCAAATTAAAAGATAACTTTATGATTAAAGTGAGGGTGAGTGAAGAGACACCAAATCTCAGACACCCATCTAATCTAATCTCAGTCGTTAGATTAGAAAACTCCTCACCTTCCCTCATGAGTTTGATTAAGGCAAGTGGGCGCACCCATTCTTGAAAGAGAAGAAAAAGAGAAATCTCAGTGAGATGCCAAGAGGCTCTTGGTGAGATGCGAAGGGAAGTTGAAGCATTCTTGTTGAGAGAACAAGAGGAGCTCAAGAATTCTTGTTGAGAGAACAAGAGAGAGCAAGAGAGAGATCAAGCTGAAGAAAAGAGACAACAGCTGCAATTTCTGGGAGTATTGGCATGCATTACAAGGCTGCCAAATAACATTGAGTGGCACATAAATTGAATCTTAGCAGAGTTTTGGCACGAATTTCATGACAGTCTGTACAACATTAATTGCCGTACAGTTGTACGAATTTCTGGTTCAGAAATTGAGGAGCAAAGCTACAGGAATGTCCAGATAAGTTTGTGTAAATATCTGAAGATGAATATGTTGTAAAATAATTTCTCAGAAGCTCATAAATAATACAAAGCCCTCTCTAACTGGTTTTCCCCTTGTGGGTTTTTCCAG
>ML813412.1:0-11030 GCA_009831015.1 Picea engelmannii | reverse complement strand
CCAAGTGGTGAGTGAAAGATGATGATAAAATGAGAGTCAAAACCCTCAATATATAGTGTATCAATGACCTAATTTTACTTTTTAGGTCATAAAAAGGCCGACAAGGCCATAATGTCAAAATAATATTGTTTTTACATTAAATTATCAAATTAAAACCCTAATTGAGCTGCAAAGAGAGTAAAATCCCCTTCAAGGGAGGAGCTAGCCCCTTCTAGGGAAAATGAGACATCTAGGAGCAAAACGTTAGCCCCCCGGGGGCCTCTCCAACATGCCACACATGCCACTGCTACCCAGTCTACCTCCAAAAGTGTCCATGAAGTTGGATGACGTCATGGTGAAGATGGGGACATCTTAAGCCTTCCAAGTCTAGCGTTCCACTGAAAAGGGGTCATTCCCCCTAGGTCTAGTCCTACCGGAGTGCCTCTGATGGAACGTCCTCTTCCTCTTCGGTGCAAAAGCCCTGATCCATCTCCATCCTGTCTCTACCCCCTGATGGGGTCTCAACATCCATCTGGTGGGATCTTCAGCCCCATGGAGTTCCGAACTGGTCATCTCCCCATGTGTACCGGTCCAAATGGTACCTATCCGTCGGGCATGGTCCTGCACATCAAAAGTTGTTCCCTCCATGGGCTCATCAGTCACCGGGATCATAGAAATGTTAATCACATCTCATCATCAATATTATTAAACATATGCATAAAAACTCTGATACATCAGTCAATAGCTCAAAGACATTACAAAAACCTGCAATACAAGATTGGAGAAAAAGATAAGACGTCCTATTGGTCTAGTATCCACAAGAAAAGGAAAGTTTCCAGGAATATTTCATCCAAGCCATGTAAGTGAGGTGATGTGGCTAGGGGATGTCCAGACATGTGGGTGCAATGAGGGTCAAGGATGCATAATGTTATCTGTGGGTGCCTTCGTAGAAGGCGAGCTGTACCTGCCATGGATGCATTTTTTCCAAGCCCATTTTTGCCTTTATTCTTTTTCTTTCTTTATTCTTTTATTTTCTTTTTCTTTTTATTCAAGGCTAACCAGAGGACACTGCCTTGGCATGGTGACCAGAGCTGACAATGTTATCCACAAGTATTTTCACAGAGATGAGAAGGTTGGCTCGTGATGAGACCCCCTTTCCCTTGGCCATGCAACCAAAGCTCACTTCGCTGGCGTGGTAACCAGATGGTGGCAATTTCATACTGCTAGGTACCCATGAACCTAATAGGTTGGTTCATGATTAGACCCCCTATCCTTTGACTAGATCTTGTTTGTTATTTTTTGGGTCCCTCCTGTTTCTTGCTGAGAGGCTTTTTATTTCCTTCTCGGGGATCCCTGGGCAAAACATCTCGAGGTTTCATTTTAGGCTTTTGTCTTTTACTAGCTTCTTTTACCTTCTGGGCCTTTAGCCCCTTCTTCCCACGAGATAAGGTGCAATCCTACAAATAGGTCAACCCAATGCCCGAACAAGGGGAATGGGATAAATGAGTGGGAGACAAGGTGAAACAATGGTGCTATGATGGGAGCGGACGATGGCTCTTCAGAAATTCCCCAGTGGCAAAACAAAACCTATGGGCACAGGCTTGCTAGGGCACCCTTTCAATTCCCCCAATCATGGTCAAGTGGGCCAATGTAAGATCCAAGCAGTTTTTAGAGATAAAAGGAATCAGACACATATATTTAAAGGTTTCAATGATCAAAAGTGACACATACCATGATACCTGGACCAATTACCTCATGGAGCAAGAACCTCTTCTGATACAGGACCAAGCCGATGGTGATGGATGCTTCTACTGTTGACAAGATAAAGTTGATGGAAGAAGAAAAGGATGGGCCCTCCAGGGCCATGCTCAGGTCAATCCTTCTCTCGGTAATCCATGTCTAGGACTTGTGGGCCTCAAGACATGAGCTTCTAGTTATCCCTAAAAAGTGGGGATAACAGGTGCAATGATGGCCAAGGGTGAAAAGATGTTACCTGTGGGTGCCTTTGTAGAAGGCGATCTGTCCCTGTCATGGATGCATTTTTCCAAGCCCATTCTTGCCTTTGTTCTTTTTATTCTTTCTATTCTTTTTTTTTTTTTTTTTNATCAGGGGACACTGCCTTGGCATGGTGACCAGAGCTGACAGCGTTACCCACGAGTACTTTTGCAAAGATGAGAAGGTTGGCTCATGATGAGACCCCCTTTCCCTTGTCCATGCAACCAAGAGTCACTGCCCCAACGTGGTAACTAGCTAGTGGCAATGTCATACTGCTAGGTACCCATGGACCTAATAGGTTGGCTTGTGATGAGACCCCTTATCCTCTTATTAGGTCTTGTTTTATTATTTTCTTGGGTCCCTCTTGTTTCTTGCCGAGAATATTTTTATTTCTTTCTCAGGGATCCCTGGGCGAAGCATCTTGAGGTTTATTCTTAAGCTTTTATCTTTTACCAGCTTGCTTTTACCTTCTGGGCCTTTATCCCCTTCTTCCCACGAGGTAAGGTGTAGTCTTGAAAATAGGTCAACCCAATGCTCGGACAAGGGGAATGGGATAGATGAGTGGTAAACAAGATGTAAAAGTGGTAGTATGATGGGAGTGGACGATGGATTTTCAGAAATCCCCGCAGTGGCAAACCAAAACCTACAGACACGGGCTTGTTAGGGCACCCTGTCAATCCCCCCAAACATGGTCAAGTGGGAAAATGTAAGATCCAAGTAGTTTTTAGAGATCAAAGGAATCAGATGCATATATTCAAAGGTTTCAATGATCAAAAGTGACACATACCATGATACCTGGACTAATTACCTCATGGAGCAAGAACCTCTTCTGATATAGGACCAAGCCGATGGTGATGGATGTTGTTGTTGCTGATAAGACAAAGACAATGGAAGAAGAAAAGGTGGGCCCTCCAGGGCCATGCTCAGGTCAATCCTGCTATCGGTACTCCATGTCTAGGACTTGTGGGCCTCGAGACATGATCTCCTAGTTATCCCTAAAAAGTGGGGATAACATCTGGCTCCAAATCGGGGACATGTGCTCACCATAGAGTGCATGAGAACCTCAACATCTCTGGCATAACCTGCAGACCTGCTCAATATCGATAGAAGTATGAATAACAAAATTGGGGTGGTAATTCCACCCCAACATACATAGATATATATACTAAAATAAAGCAATCAATGAGTAATAAGATGAAAGCAAACTTCTTACCTGTACTTACCTGTTGGCTGGAATGTTGGGTGTAGTCAAACAACTAGTGAAGCCAATATAGAAAAATTCCTCGATACCTGCCTTTGTGCTTCATCATAAACCAAATTGTGATAAATGAAGCACAAAAATGTCATGGGTTAGAATATATATCATATCATTGGAAATCTCAAAGTCTAACTCATGGAGGCGGGTGGGAGGGAAAAAGTGATCCCAATACATACTCTCAGGAGAGTGCTCAAACCATCTCAGGAATGGATTGTGAAAAGTCAAAGGTTCAGGAGACTAACTCGAGGAATCTGAATGCTGGCTACCTTGGACGTTTTCACAACTTGAGGCCCGAGAAGGGATTAGCAAAAACTGAAAGGATGACTGATCATTCCTAAAGGGGAGGCTAGAAAACTGTGATAATAAGCTTCTTCTTGAGGAACTCAACTTTTCCCTAAAATCCAGAATGAGGTTTTGCCTTACAGGAGACTTGGGATACGGGACATGTTTCCAAACCACACCTTCAGTGACATAGCGAGGTAAAGTGATCAAAAGGGGGTGGAAAATCCTATCACAAGTATCTTGCTTCAGGGAAGTAACTTCCTCATTTTTATCAATATCTGAGCATAACATTGGTTGATAACTTTCTTCATAGGATAAATCTAAGTGCTCATATGGATAGTCATCAAAGTCCTCAAGGTATGACCGAAAATTAATCGGAGAGCGTAGCATGAAGTCATCCTTGGGTGTCTTAATAGAGTCAGGTTATTGTTGCCAAATGTCAAAATCATTAGTAACTTCATGTGATAAATGCAAAGGAAACTTTTGGAAAGGACCATCAATGTCATACATGGGATCGACATCATATCCAATCATATCCCATCTACGTTTCTCGACATGTATGAATTCATCAAAATTATCAAAAAAGTCATTATCTTCATCATAACATGAAGGGGTTAAAACATCTGAAACTTCTTCACTTTCCACATCATAAAATAGAGAATCATTAAAAATTTGGAAAGGGAAGTAACTCACCTTTCTCGCTTCTTCCCATGCTGGAGCTTCATCATCTTCTAGTTTATCCAAGGGCTCAATTTGTTTTCACTGTTTGAGTCATAGAATAAGGTATCATCAAAAATTTCAAGAGAAAAATAACTTACCTCATTCTCTTCATTTTTTGTAGATGTCTTGGAGAGCTTTGTCGAATGGAGGAGCGGTTACTGGTGCTTCATCCTCATAATCCACCTTTCTAGTTACATCTTCATTGCATCCTATTGGATTATGGGAGAGGTCTTGCTCCTCTTCAAGGGGTTGATAATGGTCTTCATAAACCTCGTCTTTTATATCATAGGATTATTGGTATTGATCATGATATGCTTTCCTGAGATCTTCTACAATCTCAGTGGTGAATCCTTTGTTGTCTAAGGCTACCATGAGGTTTTGAAGGACATATTCATACGTTTGGCAATGTGGCTTAGTAAGGTTTATAAACCTACTGATGAGGTGTATGAAAGATGATATACCCCTGTCCTTGCAACAACTCTTAAAACGATCTTGTAAGTAGGATGGCAGAGTGAGTAAGAACAATTTTATAATAGCATCCTCTCCTCCCAATTTTGTTTCACTCATATAATCCAAAAAATTTACAATGTGAGGAGTTGGGATGCCAAAGAATCTTGGAGAATTGTTCAGCCATTTTGTATCAAAGTAATTTGGGTATCCTTGAAAACTTTTGAAATCAATAGTTGGATACATCTGTTCCCAGTGTGCCATGATCCCATAACTTGGAAATATCACAGATTTTGAGAGTAAGGTGGCACCTTGGAAAAATTAGTGGAGTCGCCAGATAATTTGCCTGAAACTATCAAAGGATAAAGGAAAATGCCCTAGTGGAGTTGCCAGGTAATCTTGTAAGATAAGGCTCTGAGGCAAGGCTTACTGAAAAGGTTTGTCGTTTTGAGGAGAATTGACTCAGTGTTCCCCGACAACGACACCAAAATGTTATTGCACATTTTGTAAGTAGGAAGAAAGTCTATAAAGTAGAAGTCCAAACTGGCGTAACAAGAACCTATCCCACCCAATGTCACCACGATGGGGAGGTTCTTTCTCTTTAGGGAGGTGAGGCCCAGGGGAGACGTCCTCGATGACCTGGGGCTTTGAAGAGGCTAAAGGATAATCATACAATGACAAGTTTCCCCCCTTCACAGATCACCACCAAAACAAAAGTTTGGCTTACAACCAACAAAGATAACCAAGTAGAATCTGTGCCCGAGAACAAAGCAACAATAAACTGATATATGCAGCCTTTGGTTAGTACTTCATATATATCAAAGACTATCTGATATTCAATATAAGCAATTTGAAAGTAAATGTTGATGAAGTCAATGTTTACAAAATGGAAATAAAAGTAATGTCACTTCACCAATAAATACTAGAACAATATGGCATTCAATACAACAAATCAATAATTAACTCAATTAATGCCTTTAACTACCATTCAATTGCTCAAAAGACAAAACGTTGCTGCAATAAAGATGTAATAACCAATGATGACGTTAGCAACTAGGGTTAGTAGGGTTATCTAGATCTAGGGTTAGTGTAGTTAGGGTTTAAGATTTCAAAGGGTTTGAGAGTTGTTTTGATCAATTTCACTTCAACGCTGGAGGTCTTAGGATCAGTGCCTTCTAGGGTAAAATGGAGTCAAATTAAAGGAGGATGCAAGGGTTGAAGGAGGACGGCTAAGGACTAGAGGGAAGAGCACTGAAGTGATCCTATGGCAAGGCCTCAGAGCCAAAACCCTAGGGGAGAGAGGCTCACTCCGGTGTTTCTATGGCAAGGCCTCATGTTCTCTCCTCCTTCCTTAGATGGAAAAAACAACTAGCATGAAAGATAAAGTTAAGACAAGAGAGTCAAATGAGGGAGAGTGTTTCTACAACAAGGCTCTATACTCAAACCCTAGAAGAAAAACAACCCTAAGTGTAGATAACCTAGGCCTGGGACATCTTTGCCTTCTTGAGCTCAAACATGTACGGCTAGTGAAGGGGAAGAGGAGAAAGGAGTGTAGCTACGGCTAGGCTCTCTTTTCCTCTTCAATGGATGAAAAGTTCTTTATCAGGGGACATGAGACAAGGACCTACTTGTGTGCTTGTCACCTAGGGTTTTAATCAACAAATTATAAACACATGCAAGAATATAAAACTACAACCATTCATTCAAGAAGTTTTGCAGAAAAAACACTTACATACCACCATGAAATAACATGCAAACCCTAGTTGTAACAACTTCCTTCAAGAGAAATGCCAAAACGTGCCAAAAATATCTTCCTTCAACAAGTGTGTCTTCCTTAAATCAACTAAATACCCAATATAGGACGCAAATTTCTGACCTCACTAATGAGTGAGTGAGTTGTGATGAAAAAATGAGAGTGAAAATCTCTCATTTATACAAAACCTTGACCTAATTTTACATTTTAGGTCAGGAAAAAGGCCGACAAGGACAAATTATCAAAATCATATTGTTTTACATTAAATTGTCAAATTAGAACCCTAATTGAGCTATAAAGAGATAAGAAGCCCCTCTAAGGGAGGCGTTAGCCCCTTCTAGGGAAAATGGGGCATCCTGGAGCAAAACGTTAGCCCTCCTTTGGCTTCTCCAACTTGCCACACATGCCAATACTGCCCAGTCTGCCTCCCAAAATGTCCATACTGCTAGATGACATCATGGCTATGATGGGTGATGTCCTATGCCTTCCAAGGCCAAAGTTCCACTGAAAAAGGGAAAATCCCCCTAGGTCAAGCTCTGTTGGGGTGCCACTAGTGGAATGTCCTCTTCTTCTCCAGTGCAAGACACTGATCCATCTCTGTCTCGTCTATACCCCATGGTGGGGTCTCAACATCCATCCGATGGGCTCTTCAACCCCATGGAGGTCTGAACTAATCATCTCCCCATGTGTACCGATCCAAATGGTACCTGTCCATCAGGTATGGTCCTTCACATCAAAGGCTACGCCCTCCATGGGCTCATCAGTCACATGGATCATGGAAATGTCAATTACATTTCATCATTAATATTATTAAACACATGCATAAAAACCCTAATACATCAGTCAATAGCTCAAATATGTTACACAAGCCTACAATACAAGTCTGGGGAAAAACACAAGGCGTCCTATTGGGCTAGTGTCCATAGGAAAAGGAAAGTTCCCAAAAAGACCTCTTCCAAGACATGTAAGTGGGTGGTGTGGTCAGGGGATGTCCAAGCATGTGGGTGCAATGATGGCCAAGGGTGGAAAGATGTTACCCATGGGTGCCTTTGTAGAAGGCGAGTTGTCCCTGTCATGGATGCATTTTTTCCAAGCCCATTCTTGCCTTTATTCTTTTTATTCTTTATTTTATTTTTTTGTTCAAAAGCTAATCAAGGGACACTGCCTTGGCATGGTGACCAGAGATGGCAGTGTTACCCACAAGTAATTTCGTAGAGATGAGAAGGTTGGCTCGTGATGAGACTCCCTTTCCCTTGGCCATGCAACCAAGAGTCACTGCCCTGGTGTGTTAACTAGCTGGTGGCAATGTCATACTGCTAGGTACTCGTGGACCTAATAGGTTGGCTCGTGATGAGACCCCCTATCCTCTAATTAGGTCTTGTTTTATTATTTTTTTGGGTCCCTCTTGTTTCTTGCTGAGAATCTTTTTATTACTTTCTTTGGGATCCCTGGGCGAAGCATCTCGAGGTTCATTCTTAATCTTTTATCTTTTACCATCTTGCTTTTACCTTCTGGGCCTTTAGCCCCTTCTTCCCATGAGGTAAGGTGCAGTCCTGAAAATAGGTAAACCCAATGCCTGTATAAGGGGAATGGGATAGATGAGCAGGAAATAAGATGTAAAAGTGGTAGTATAATGGGAGCGAACGATGGCTTTTCAGAAATCCCCCTAGTGGAAAACCAAAACCTACAGACACAGGCTTGCTAGGGCACCCTGTCAATCCCCCGAAACATGGTCAAGTGGGAAAATGTAAGATACAAACAGTTGTTAGATATAAAAGGAATAAGATGCATATATTCAAAGGTTTCAATGATCAAAAGTGACACATACCATGATACCTGGACCAATTACCTCATGGAGCAAGAACCTCTTCTGATACGGGACCAAGTTGATGGTGATGGATGTTGTTGTTGCTGACAAGACAAAGACAATGGAAGAAGAAAAGGTGGGCCCTCTAGGGCCATGCTCAAGTCAATCCTGCTCTCGGTACTCCATGTCTAGGACCTATGGGCCTCGAGACATGATCTCCTAGTTATCCCTAAAAAGTGGGGATAACAGTACCGTCCCATGCATTTATTCCTATATGCATCTAAAATGATACTAAAAATAAAGACTAATTCCTTTTAACACTTCCCCGACAACGACGCCAAAAACGTTAGTCAATTTAATTGATTAAATTTTGTTACATTAAAGTCATCAATCTAGGATTTGTAAACCGATGAAGTGCATACACCATATGTGCAGGATTTAGCTTCTTTTAACTCCCTAAATGAAACACTACTTGTAGAAAACCTTTAACTTTCTAAAACTTAAAACTTAGATCATAAATGAAACACTACAGGAATATTTCCAATTATGCAAAATTTCCATCTATTTGAATTACAATATTTGTTTGTCTTTCATAGTCTTGCATTCATCAAAGTTCATATTACTTATATGATATTAATCAAGTAATTCATTCAATGACAACTTATAAATGGATATTCTTTCATCTTATGGAAAATGCATTCATTAAAAGACTTTGTAAATCTGACTATCACACAACAGAGAACAAATAAAATCAAATTGAAAGACTGTGCACAAAATGAAATCTAATTTAAATAGTTGCAACATATACAAATGGTCAGGGGACCCTTTTTGGATTAGGCCACTTTGCTGCAAGATAACTACTAGACTAACAAATAATCAATGCTGCACAAAAGAATTAACACATAAATTGAGAAACCAACAACTTATATCAAACTATGAAATCAATTGTTACAACAAATGTTCTCCAAATATATCAGATCGATGTTAATTCCCTAAGCTCTCGAAACTACTGTTTATATAATGATTTACATATACAGATGCACTTGTGTGTTATGACATGTGGATTTCAATAGTTACAATAGAAAATGAAGAACAAAGGATTCTTAGGAATAGAGAGTTGGATTCTCCTTGTTCATTGCCCACCAAATTTGTCCTCCTAACATTAGGAATTTCATGATAGGATACATGAAATTCCTCATGTGATCTCAATTCGATTTGCTTCTAAGTTGGCTTGAGATACCTGGGTTTAGACCATGTTTGACTTGTGATTTGACCACCTTGTTTGTGCTCGGATCGTTTTGAAGAACACAAGAGCATCTCCAGGGAATTAGAAACCCCCTCCAAGTGGTGATTTCCCTCTTAGACTTGTGCAACCATCCAAATCATTGAATCTGCTACCAGATTATGACTGTTACACAATCTGATTTCTGCAACAAGATTTGATTGACTATGACATTGCGTTAGAAAAACAAAATTCAACTTAAATTGTATACCAAAAAGGTGAAAAAATAGATTTAGACATTTATAACTTAGATTCCTTCGTGGCACACATATCCTATAGATTATGATGAGGATGTAGAAAAAATATAGAGTAATGAGGTTTATAGTGAGGGTTTAAAGGTAAAAATACATAACAAATAGTGATAAAAAAGTGTCAATTTCGGGACCCAACACTTACATCCTTCTTAACAACTATTTTCCTATCTCCAATTGGAATAGCATTCTCGAAAGAAAAAAAAATACTCATATGTAAATATCTTATAGGTACCCCATGGAATTATTTTAGCCTGACTATTCAACCCAAAGAAACACTTTCATTGATTGCCACTCAATAATCATTCTCAATCACACAACAAAGTGGAGACACATCCAATAAAGTTGATTGTGGCATTGATTTCATTTTTAATAATGCTCAGCGTGAACCTATCAGTGGTTACGAAGAATTTATATTGAGTTTCACATGTGGGGAACATAATTGTATATGTTTCGATGATGACGTTCTGGAATAGAATAAAGTTACTTTAACTCCAAGTGGACACCATAAGTGTTGGAAAGATCCTAAAGTAGATTCTTTAGTTGATTTTTCGATAATGCTCCATAGATATTGTAGGATATATTTAGAGGACTAGATATTTATTAAGGTATAAGGTGACAAAGAAGTATGGAGTCATTTTGGACATAGTCAAGAGGTTGTTCCATGTAGATTTATTCTTACAAATCCCCTTGCAAGAAGAAAAATTTAACATACATCTGATGGACCTCCCATTTATGTGAGGTAGCAAGGGATAGAATGAGGTAGATGGATTTGATTTTGGCTAAGGGGGAAAATGTTTCATTGTATTCAATGCCTTCAACTTGAGAGAATCCTTTGGCAACTAACCGGGCCTTGTGTTTTTAAACACTTCCATCTTATGCATACTTATTTCTATACACCCATTTGCATCCGACATTTTTTCTTCCTTTCAGAAGAGGTACAAGATCCCAAGTATCATTCACCATTAAGATATGATATTCTTCATTCATTTTTGTGTCCCAATTAGGATGGATATAAGCTTATGAAAATGTGTCTAGATCATGAGTCTCTAAAACTTGAGCCAAAAGAGAGGAGGCTCATTGGAATTGTGAATGTGTTTGACGTTGATCTATAGGATGTTAAGAACCAAACATCAATATAGCATAGAAAAACCTCAGGAAAAGTACTCAACGCCTTGAAAAAGAGATAATTTCAGATAATAAGCCTCTTCGAGGGGGCAACCTCCTTTTACCCCACTTAAATGTTCAAGTACAAG
>ML813411.1:59181-78291 GCA_009831015.1 Picea engelmannii | reverse complement strand
AGAAGCCATCTGCAGATTCGCCCCCCCAACATTGGCTTGTTGACTAGGTACTTTAGTGTGGAGTAATTAGTAAACATTTTAAAGTGTCCTCCCAACAAGTAGTGGCAGAATTTCTGCAATGCATACACCATGGCTCGTCCCTCTCTTTCTATAGTAGTGTAATTGATTTCGACTGTGGATAGCTTTCTGCTGGAAAATGCTAATGGATAATCAATGTCCCCTTATCTAGGTTGTGCCAGTACTACTCCTAATGAAATGGAGGATGCATCAACATGCACATGAAATTCCTTGCTCCAGTCCAGAAAGAATAGAATAAGCACAACTACCATTTTTTGTTTCAGTGTGTTGAAGCTCTGTTGGCATTCTTCTGTCCAACCGAACTGACAATCTTTATTTAATAATGTCTCCATTGGCGCAGTAATCTGAGCATATCCTTTGATAAATTTCCTGTAATATCCATTATGTCCTAGCGTAGTGCGCAGTTGTTTGACTGAAGTAGGTGGTGGAAAATCAACTATAATTGCAATCTTGGATGGATCCACCAACAATCCTTGCTTGCATACAATATGTCCTAATAATAGTCCAAATGGTGAGAAGAATATGCACTTCTTCAAATTTAAATCAATTTGACACTGCCTGCATTTATCCAGCATTAGCCTTAGACATTCAATATGATTTTTCAACAAACTAAAAATAGTCCAGTCATCAAAGTATGCTTCTAAAAACTTATGAAAAAATTATTTGAACGCTTCAACCAACACCCTGGAAAATATGGTTGGGGCATTGTTCAATCCAAATGGAATTATTGTATATTGGTAGGATTCCCACTCTATGGAAAAAGTAGTCTTATGAAGTTTCTCCTTGGTGATGTGGATCTAATGGTATCCTGAAAACCCTTATGTAAAAGAATATACTTCTTGGCCTCCCACGTTATCCAATACTTCATTTGTGAATGGTGTATGGAAAGGATCATGTAGACAAGCATCATTCAGCTTCCTGAGATCTACACAAATCATGATGTCACCTTTCTTTTTATCTTGCACTACCATGGGGCTAATCCACTCCGACTCTTCGACAGGTTTAATAATCCTTGGTTCCAGCAATCTGTCGAGCTCAATATTCACTTTTTCCTTATATTTCGAGTTCAATCTGTAGGGTATTTTCTTGAATGGATTCACTTATGGTTTCAAAGGTATTCTCATCTCTCCCATAGTTCATTTGATTCCCTTCATATAAGTGAACTTGGTTGGGAACAAGTCCTGATACTCATACAATAATTCTTTGATTTTGTCAGTGGTAGCAACGTCCCAGTAATCTCTGATATTGGAAAGATTTGGTGTCTCCTATGTCCTGGTATTGACTTTCTTTATATTTATCGGTTGTCCAATGAATGGTAGTTCAACTCATGTTCCTTCCACATCTCTCTAACCTTTTATTTCTATGATATTCACCTTCCTTGGATCATCATCTTCGTCGGCATTAATGTTGTAGCAGATCTACAGTTTCTGGAGGGGTGCAGTCCATTCATCCTCTTCTTGCTCCAAAGGGAGGCTAGATGCCTCCTTAAATACTTTTTGTCTCACCATATGTAGTGCTTGATCTACTGAAGGAAATTCACTTTCAAACGAAAAGGTGGTTATAAAATTCTGGATCATACCTTCCCATTCTGAATTGACAATGGACAAATCTACTTGAAGGTACCAGTTAATCGGGGTGGTATCCAGCATATTGATGAATATGTGTACCCATTGTTCTCTAGGAATGTCACTCCAAGCCTCTTCGCAGCTTCATACATGGTCCTTTGGGCAGCTTCGACCTGTGTACCTTGCTTCATAGCTTCCTACTTGTGCTAAAAAACACATTGTCATCAAAGTTCAGCATTGTGTCCAATCTATAATATTGATTTTATGTGTCCCCCACCATCTTTTTGGTGTGGCTTTCATGGCCTCATCCCTTGCCAATAGCCTCTGTTGTGTTGGAACGCTTGTCTCAAATTCTGATAAAAGGTTCTCTAAGGGGTCCAACCCATCAAATGTGGGTAGATTACTCACTATTGTGCCAATCCAGCGACCTTCTCTGGTTATCTTTGCACATCTTCTTGTAGATACTTCGTACATCTAGTTCTGCCAATTCTCCAACACTTCTTCTAAGTCGGATGAACATGTGTTGTCACTTCACTAGCTCAGATTCCTGTCAGCTGTAGGGTTGATATAATCCTGCTGTCTGGATGTTAATCTGTAGATGTTTTCCAGTTCAAATGCATGGTCCTCTTCTCTGATAGGTTTTGTATATCACGAACCCTCATATGGATCTAAAGGTGCAATGACCCTAAGGACATCTTTATCAAATGTCATGCGTCTTTTCTTTATATCAACAATAATGGAATTATCGAAGGCCCAATCAATTTCTAACAATGCAGAGTAAGGGAAGCTATCAACAACAAATTCAATTACCTCAAAATCTGCAAAGGTTCTTACTCCATCGATGTCCACTGGGACATGCTCTAATCGTCCAAATGGGCTGACAACTTGTTGATTAGCCATGCAAAGCCTGACAGGGGAATATATCAGCTTGGGATTTCCCATCAGTGCCCAATTCTGCTTCATCATGACATTGACCTCTGACCCTAAGTCAAGGACCACATAGTCTATCTCATACTCTCCTATCTGAGAATTCAAGTGTAATTATTTATTTGTCCTTCTCTTTTTTCCAATTTGGTACACTGCCCTATTCAGTAAGGGGTATATCTTTCCTAGCTCATATTGCTTGATTAAACCTTGTAATTATTGTACAACACCTTTATCTTGAATCAACTTAACACAAGTGTACAAAAATTCCATGAGTTTGCTTACCTCTTTCCCTTCTGTTGGCGATGCAGATGGATCAAATGCCTGAGGCATGCCATATTCTTTGATTTTTGGTTGTCTCTTTGATGAAGATACTTGATCTCCTTTTAACTCTTTTCTTTCCTCCTCGAATATTTGTCTTTCTTTCTTAGCATCAAACGTTGGGATATTTTCTGTAGCTTTCCTGACTCCGTGGTCATTTTCAGTCTTTCCTTCATCTTCTCTGTCTTCTCCTGTAGCAGCACCTCCTCGAGTGATAACAACAACTCTGGGATCTGCTCCATGAGGTTCAACATATATCAATTGTACTTGTGGGTTCTGCTGAGGTCCTCATCTTTCCTAAAGTTTAGCCAGCAACACAGGGCATTCCTCTATGACATGCTCGAAGGAGTTACAGTAACTACATTTTATGCAAGGATTCTGACAATCCCTTGCTAAATGTCCTAGATGCACAAAATTGTAACATATTATTTGTCCTTGGCCTTGGCCCATACCTCCTCCTCATCCTCATCCTCTGTAGCCTCCGTCAGGAGTGAAATTTCCTCTCCCAAAGAGTTTTACTTCAGAGTGTTTCCTTATTGTTGTACTTCACCTTGAATCTTGTATTTGTCTCTCGACCTTTCATGCATGAGATCATAAGCTATACAATCTTGATCATCATGCCCCACTAATTTACAAAATGTACAATAAAATTTTGTGGGTGTCTGAACATAGTTCTGCATGTAGTAGCACTCACTTGGGTGATGCCTATTTCTACATACATCGCACCAGGGTAGGTTAACTTGCTTTAAGGGGCTCAATGCCCCTGATTCCAAGTACTCATGAAATAAGGGACAATGTTCCTTATCATGGCCTTTAGATCTTCATATTACACACCAGATATCTTACCTTTTGTCTTTTCCCTTATCTTTCTTCATATCCTCGACGTGTAAAGACAAACTAGTTAGCTGGCTCATGATCTGGCTAATGCCTGAGCTAGATTCTCCCATTGGTGATGATTCAAGCTTCATGGAAATCTCCAAATCTTCTTCCTGAGATGTAATATTCTATTTCATCAAAGGGACTCTTATGTGTGGTAACAACATAGTGATGAACCATTCTTTGTTCTGTTCATTGGGGATCTAAAACGTTAATCAACCTATCAGGGTCTTGAATCTTTGGTCGAACTCCCAAACAGGTTCTACTACCTTTTCTTTAATCTCTTTTAGTTCTTTAATACATTGTGACCCCGAATTAGGTTTCTTAAACTCTGCAATTAGTTCATTCTTGATCTCATTCAGGGGCTTAGGCTATGCCAGTCCTTGGACAAGTTTTTTGTACCATCTCAGTGCGTGGTCCCTTAACGCAGTACTGAACTGGGTTCTCTTGATGGCTTCATCGGTGATACTTTTAATATTCCAGATGGATTCACACAGAAACCAATGCTGATCTGGATCTTTAGATCCATCTCCTTTAAAGATAGGGAGTCTCATTTCATCTTCCATAGAGCTGACTAGGGTTCTTCTCTGAGTATATGTTGAGCTACTAGTAACAGTACTATGAAGACTCTGGTGGTTCTAGCTATTCTGACTACTAAGTATTGTTGGGACAAAAAGAGGATTAACGTTACTTAATTCGGTAGTCCACACAATTCCTGAGGTTTTTGGCTCACTTTGGCATAGTTCTTCAACTTCCCTTTCTTCTATTCTAGTGGGATCTGGATTCTCTTTGTCGGTTAGATCTACCTCTTCTCCACTATAGAAACCCTCTTCTCTGTAGTTTTTCTTAAACAAGTCCTCAAGGTGAACTCCTCAAAATACTTTCCCATTACACCTATGTCCTTCTTCTGCGTCACTTTCGCTGTCCAAGATCTTGAACATTATCCTTTTCAGGTCCGACCCGCCTACTGTATCTTCAAGATGTGGTTTTCATGCAAGATCATCTTGATTCTTAGCTTCAAGAAGTGAAAAACTATTCCTCTAGGTCCTTTGAAAAAGTATCTCTCGGCTTGGCTACATGATTATGTTCTGTCAACAACTAAATAAGTGATATACCCTCCAATGGTACTATCAAACTAATGATCTATTGCCCTGAATAGATAATTTTCGACTCTCTTGAACTTTTGGATCAATGCGGGTGTCCAAACCACAGGAGGTCTAGATCTGATTTTGAACTGTGTATCAACTAACCTAGCCAACCACTCATGTATCTCCTGATGGATTCCTCCAAAGAAGATCTCGTGAATGTTGGTGAATATGTATCTTTGTAGCCAATCTTCAGTAGCCAGTTTAGGGTTCTTATTCTGGGCTTTAGTGAAGTCTTTCTCTTGATCCTCTATCCACTTATGGATATTTGTCTTTGATGGGAACCACCTTGACATTCCCTTAAAAATATTCCCATCCCAGCAATGAAACCATTTGTTGCCATAGGGGCAGACCCAAGGTTCAACTCCAAGAGCGCACCAACAAGCCCTAGGTACTGGCCCTTTTGGCAGCACCTACGAAGAAGATGTTGTCTCACCTGAAGTAGCTATGAGTGGGTTGCAGGACAAAGATGTCTACAACTAGGGGAATATTAAGGGGTTCTTATTACAACAATAACACAACATGCATCTATCATTCAACTAGCTAGATCTATCCTTCACAGCTATAGATCTAATCTAATACATAAATGAAAATAACAATATAACAACAACAGAGCTCAAATCATCAATCACACACACAACAACAGATGTGTGTGGTTCACCCTGTCTCTAGCGATACATCCATAGAACTGTTCTTATGATATATTAAGATAAATATTACAGTTCTAATCTACACTCTTGGCCCGCAGATCCTCTCTCTCCTTCTCTCTTTCTCTCCCCCTTCTTGTGCACCCAGCTGTAGGACTTGATCTTCGCACCTAGATAAAGATATTACAATACCAGAAGGCTCTCTCTCTCAGCACTCCTCTCACCCTTAATACAATATTCTCCTAATGAACAGTAATCAATAACAAGGATCAACTATAGTACCAACCCAAACTAGGTCCTTTTGACCTCTATTTATACATTAAAATACCTCACCAATAGCCTCAGGTTGAAACCTAGGTGTCAAAACCCTAATTACCAAAACCCTAATTACCAAAACCCTAGTTATCTAAACCCTAGGTCAACTTGACCCTATTTTTCTAGGCTTCGCTAGCTTGTCTTTCCTTCTTCATCGCGTGGTGCTCCAAAGCATCCAATGCTGGATTTTTTTCACTTCCTGAGTCATCCTCGGTCCATATTCCGTTCTAATCTGTCATCCTCGATCTCCTCATCCAATGGATTGTTTTTCTGCACTTCGCTCCATATTTTATGTTCTTTTTCTCACTTCAACCCAATGACAGTCACTGTGTCTCTTGTGAAGCTCGCTTTTTACCTTTTCTTCCTTGTTATTCACTTCCTTCCATAACCAAGGGCCAATAGCCTCCCTGGAAGTTCTAGGATCATCATCAATAATAGACAAAGAAAAATTTGAATGAAAATCAGATGGACTATACCTTTCCGGTAGTCTTCTTTCTCGATCTGATCTCCTCAATACTAGAGTATGAGGATATTGTTATTCTGATTCATGTTCTTTTGTAGAGTTTGATTCATCATCCTTTAAATCAAACTCTATCTTCTCTGGTTCTTCCTTACTTGGTAGGACTTATTGTTTAACAACATCCTTTATTTCTCTAAATACCACATCTCAGCTATACACTACCTTCTTAGTTTATGGGTTCCAAATCATATAACCTTTGAGACCATATTTATATCCAATAAAGATACATTTTTCAGCCTTCTTATCCAACTTACTCCTATTTTCCTTTGGAACATGAACATATGCATCATAGCCAAATACCTTAAGATGTGTGAGAGAAGGTTCCTTACTAGTCCATATCTCTTGTGGAGTCTTTTCACCCAATGCTGATGAGGGTGATCTGTTGACCAGATAACATGCAGTACCCACTGCCTCTACCAAGAATTCTTGCCCTAACCTGGCACCACTGAGCATGCACCTTTCTTTTTCCATCAACGTCCTGTTCATCCTTTATGCAACTCCATTATACTAAGGTGTATATGGAGTAGTCTTCTACCTTTCTATACCACACTTCTTATAGAATTCTTCAAATTCATTCCCGCGGAACTCTCTGCCATTATCTGTCCTCAACACCTTAATTATTTTCTCTGTTTGATTCTCAAAAAGAGCCTTAAAATATTTAAACCTGTCAAAGAATTCAGATTTCTTCTTGAGGAAATATATCCAAGTTTTCCTTGAGAAGTCATCTATAAATGAGACATAGTAAATAGATTTTCCCAATGATGGGACCGACATAGGTCCAAAAACATCACTGTGAACTAGTTGTAAAATTCCTTCTGCCCTTGTTGCACTAGAGGGGAATATTTCCCAATTCCGCTTCCCATATAGACAATGTTCATAGAAATCAAAATCCAAAGAGAAATTAGACATACCTTCAACCATACCTTTACCATGTAGTAGTCGAAGACCCTTCTCTCCGATATTCCCTAGTCTTTGATGCCACAAGATAACCTTTTCTCCAGATACTGTAGGAGATATTTCTTCTTCAAATCCAATATCAGGAACAATGGATATATTACAACCATCACTAATAGTGCTTCCTAGAATCTTATAAAGAGTTCCTAACTGATCCCCCTTCATCAAAACCATTGCTCCTCGAACCATGCTGCAAGTTCCCTTTTCAAAAATTGTTTTTACCCCTGCATCTTCCATTTTTCATACAAAAATCAAATTTCTGGCCATACCTAGGATGTGCAGAACACTAGGCAGTGTTCTAATCCTTCCATCTATGAGCCTCAACTTGAACCTTCCTCTTCCTATGATTCTAGTTTTTGAATCATTACCTAAGAAAACATTACCTCCATTATACTTTTCATATTCGCAGAACCACTCCCTGTGGGGAGTCATATGAAAGGATGCACCAAAGTCAATTAACCATGCCTCATGATCTGCATGTGTTCTTGAAGAGTCCAAGTACACATCCCCTCCTTCTTCCTTGGAGGTCTTTTCTTCTATAGAAGAAGATTCTTCAGATCCCTTCTTTTTCTCAAATTTGGATCTACACTGCTTCTTGTAGTGCCCTTCTTTTCCACACCTCCAACATACCCTTACAAACTTTCCGAGAGATTTATATCTACCCTTATACTTAGATCTCCCACTTCAGAAATCAGATCTATTTCTTTCCTGGAAACATCCTCTTGAAAATAATGCATCTGTGTTATGTCCTTCCATATTCTTCCATCTCATCTCCTCCGACAACAAGGATGAGACCACTTATTCAAACTTCAAAAAAGTTGTATTACTACATATGGCCACAACCAGACTATCCCACGAGTCTGGTAAAGAACACAACAAAATGATACATTTATCTTCATCTAAAATTTTAATCTCAATAGATACTAACTGACTTACCACAGTATTGAAGGTGTTCAAATGCTCTACCACCGAGTCTCCATCTGTCATCCTCCAGTTATACAAATTCTTTCCCAGGAATAGTTTATTTACCAGGGACTTAGACTGATACAACTTCCCTAAATTTTCCCATAAATCCTTGGTTGTATCTTCCTCTGACACATTCAGTAATACTGAATCGGAGAGACACAGTCAGATTGTGGTCTTTGCCTTCTGATCCATCTTTTTCAAGTCATCTGCAAAATTTCCTGTAGGTGCAGTACCTGGATCTACCATGATCCACTGATCTATGTCCACCAAAATATCTTCCATCTTGAGCTTCCACAACTCAAATCTTTTCCCACTAAACTTCTCGATCTCCGTATTTGAATTTCTTGCCATATCTTTTCACGTAAAAAGAAATACTGCAGATCTCCCACTGTAACAAGGCTTATCACAGTCTCGAGCCAAACCCTTGACCACAAAGGCATCCCCCTGAAGATAATAAAACTATGATACCAAATGTATATCCTAACCTTGTACAATATCTACTGCAAATAGATATTCATAAAAGAACAGAAAAGATACAATGGCAAATACAAACATTAGACAAAGATTTTTTCCCTGTAAACCCAAACCGAGAAAACCATCATATTTATATTCATTCATTGTGTTACATTGTTTACAATACTATATACATATAGGAGCCAACGACATCCAAAACCCTAATCCTAATTCCTTAACCGAAAATAGAAAACCATCAACAAAAACCATGTGACAAAAAACCACCTAAATACATGACACGTTTCTCAAGGTAGGTGTCACATTTCTGGAGGCAAAAAAAAAAATCCGACGATGTTACCCCCAGAACCCCATGTGGGGGGCTCTGCCCCCCTACACCCCCCTGTGTAGCCGACGCATACGCTCAGACACTACTACTCATGAAAATAATATAACACATACCCAACACTAGTTCCCCCCCTACGTTATCATTTCGTCTACCAGAAAACCAGTTTTTGGAGTATCTTCTGCATTAGGGTTTTGGTCAATGAGGAATAGTGCAATTTTTGAAGATGAGGTCAATTTTCAAGAACACTCTGTCAGGAATTTTTCTCTATTTTTTGTTATAACCCTAAATTTCACCAGACATGCATACCTGGAATCAGGCCATCTAACTTGCTATCTTTTCCAAGCCATCATTGAGCAAGCTCTTCAAAAAAGAATTTCTTTGAAGGTGTATGCACCCTGCACCACTACTGCCTACATACACATGAATAATTACCCACTACAACCTGCGTACACTCACAGAATATCGTGAAAAGTAGAAAATTTCATAGGATATTGGTTTTCGGGCCGTTACTTAACCATTTGACTGACCATAGCCAGACACCCCAACCGTTATTATCCCTTTTGGCGTATAAAATAAGGGGTTGGGGTCCCATTGCAATGGAAGAAAGAGAGAAAAGAAACTTTTCCCATTTTATCAATCCCCCTTTGCCCCAATTGCAAATCCCTTTACCATTTCCATAAGAGAGAATTGAAGAGGAGAAGAAGACATGGAAGCAGTTGGTGCATGGTGAAGAGGAGCCCAGGACCAAGTTCGAGGAGTAGTGTCGGTCTCATGTTGTAAGTGAATTTTTGTGAGATTAATATAAAGAAGTACTCTTTCCATCCTGCCAAATGACGTCTTAAACTTATATGATTTGTTTACATTTCTTGTTTATGATGTCTAACCCACTAATCCATATGTAGAATGCATGCTTGTAGTTTCTTGTTTGTCTTGCGATGAATGCAGGACAACCTTGGGAGGACATTTGCAGTGAGGAAACAACCAAGAACAAAGGGATCGACATCGGATGTAGAGTTCAAGGTAGGCCTACTAGATCCATCTCTCTTGTCTTTTATGTATGATTGTTGGGTAACGTTGGGATAATGATTAAAAGTAGGATACTTTAGACAATTTTTTCTGCCTACACTTTAGACCCTTGATGTAGTCTATAGAGGGGATTTCCTGCTATAGAAGTGTTTTTGTATGGGCCTTGTCCAAACAGACTTGTGGGAGCCTACAAAACTCCATTATGCTGCTCGGTTTGGATTTTATGCCCCTAGACCAAATTGGCCACATGTCCTTGAATGACTTGAGGAGGTCAGTTGCAACTATCGATCAAACTCAAATAGGGATGCAAATGCACAAATCATCAGTTGAAATGGATCTAGAACAATGGGTTTCAACTATTGGATCTCCTATGCTATCTTTTAGTTGACCGGAAAACCATTTGTTGGAGTATCACGAAAACTCGGGTTTTGGTCAATGAGGCATAGTGCAATTTTTGAAGAGAAGGTCGATTTTCAAGAACACTATGTCGTGTATTTTTGGCTAGTGTAGTCACATGGGCCTTGGACAGACAAACTAATGAGATCTTAAGGAAGTTTGTTATGCTACTGGGTTTGGATTTTATGCCCCCAGACCAAATTGACCACATGTCCCTAAATGGCTTGAGGAGGAAAGTTTCAACTCACGATAAAAATAAAACCAAGACTCAGATGCACGAACCGTCAATTGCATTGGATTAAGAGAATTGGGTTTCATCTAGTGGGGCCCCTACACTATCATTTCATCGACCAGAAAACCATTTGTTGGAGTATCTCTGACACTAGGGTTTTGGTCAATGAGGCATAGTGCAATTTCTAAAGATGAGGTCAATTTTCAAGAACACTATGTCAAACATTTTTGGCTAGTGTAGTTGCATGGGGCTTGGCCAAATAGACTTGTAGGATCTTACATAACTCCTTTATGCTACTATATTTGGATTTTATGGCCCCAAACCAAATTGGCCACATGTCCTTGAATGGCTTGAGGAGGCGAGTGGCAACTATCGATAAAAATGGCATGAATTTAGGTGGATAAACAAGTATAGTGGTGTAAGGTTTCTAAACAGACTTATGGGAGCTTGCATAAGTTCGTTATGCTACTTGGTTTGTATTTTATACCCCCAAATGAAATTGGCCACATGTCTCTGAATGACTTGAGGAGGTGAGTTTTAACTCATGATAAAACTCAAACCGAGACTCAGATGCATGAACCGTTAGTTGCATTGGATTCAGAGCATTTGGCTTCAGCTAGTGGGCCCCCTATGCTATCATTATGTTGACCAGACAACCATTTGTTGGAGTATCTATGAAAAAAGGTTTTGGTCAATGAGGCATAGTGCAATTTTTGAAGATGAGGTAGATTTTCAAGAACACTCTATGAGGTGTTTTTGACTAGTGTAGTCGCATGGGCCTTGGCCAAACAGACTTGCGAGAGCTTACATAACTTCATTATTTTGTTTGGTTTGGATTTTATGCCCTTGGATGAAATTAGTCACATGTTCTTGAATGGCTTGAAGAGGTAAGTTGCAACTATCGATAAAAATCAAACCGAGACTCAGATACATGAACCTTCAGTTGAATTGGATCTAGAGCACCGATTTTCAACTATTGTGTCTCATATGCTATCATTTCGTTGACCGAAAAAAAAATTGTTGTAATATCTCCAACATTAGGGTTTTGGTCAATGAGGCATAGTGCAATGTCTGAAGAGGAGGTCGATTTTCAAGAACACTGTGTCAGGTCTTTTTGGCTAGTGTATTCATGTTGGCCTTGGCCAAACATAATTGTGGGAGCTTACAGAAGTCTGTTATGCTACTCAATTAGGATTCTATGCCCCCAGACCAAATTGACCACATGTCCCTAAATGGCCCGAGGAGGCGAGTTGCAACTCACGATAAAACTCAAACCAAGACTTAGATGCACAAACTATCAGTTCCATTGGACTAAGAGCACCAATCTTTAGCTAGTGGGACCCCTACACTATCATTCCGTTGACAAGAAAATCATTTGTTGGAGTATCTTCAATACTAGGGTTTTGGTCAATGAGGCATAGTGCAATTTCTGAAGATGAGGTCAATTTTCAAGAACACTTTGTCGGGTGTTTTTGGCTATGGTATTGGTATGGTATGGTATTATATTGGTATTGGTATTGGTATGGTATTGGGATGGTATTGGTATGGTATTGGTATGCATATCATTTCCAATGCATACCATTGTGGTATGCAATGGTATTGGTATTGGTATGCAATGGTATGGTATTGCTATTGCTATTGCTATTGGAAATGGAATTTGTATGGTATGGTATGGTATTGACAATGGTATTTCTATGCATATCATTGTCAATGTATACCATTGCAATGAAATGGTACTGGTAATGGTATGAAATGGTATTTCTATGCAATCATATGTTATTGGTATTGGTATTGGTATGGTATGGTATTGGTATTGGTATCAAATGGTATTGGTATGCATATCATTTCCAATGATATTGGTATGGTACAGTATGGTATTTCTATGGTATCGGTATGCACATCATTGCCAATGCATACCATTTCCAGGCAATGGTATGCAATGGTATTGGTATGGTATTGGTATGCATACCATTGCCATCTAATGGTATGCAATGGTATTGGTGTTGGTATGAAATGGTATGGTATTGGTATGGTATTGGTATTGTTATTGGCAATGCTATTGGTATGGTATGGTATGGTATGGTATTGGTATTGGTATGCTATGCTATGGTATTGGTATTGGTATTGATATTTGTATGGTATTGATATGCACATCATTGCCAATGCATACCATTGCTAATGCATATCATTGCCAATCGTATTGGTATGGTATGGTATGGTATTGGTATTGGAATTGGTATGGTATTGGTATGTGTTACCCCCTATCCAGGGGGTAACTAAGGATATTGTGTCTCGAGGCCCACAGGTTCCATACATGGAGTGCCAAGATCCCGAAAAACTAAGAATAACCCCTCTTTTCTTTAGTGCAATCCATATACCATCAACAGTATTCATCACTCCATCTTAGTCCCAAAGTAGTAATGGGTCTTTCTCCATGAGGTAATGAGTCTGGGTATAATGGTATGTATCACTCCAATATTTAAGGGACTTTTAAATGTTGCATTAAGAATTTCTTGATTTCATAATGTTTTCTTTGAAATTATTCTCTTTTCCTTGTTTAAACTTGGGAGGGTAACACGGTACCCTAGTAAGGTGATTTCCTTTTAGTATGGGTTTCTATTGGGTGGATATTTGAAGAGTCATCATCCGTTCCATAATTTCCATCCTTATTCCTTCCATATCCCCATATTTTGGGCATTGGGATAGGCTACACTAGGAAAGGTTGTACCTTACCTTATAGGAAGAAGGGACTAAAGGCCAAAAGGGTAAAATTAGTTGGAAATAGTTAAAATACATTTTTGAAACCTTTGAGATGCTTTGCCCAGGGATTCTCGATAAAACAGTGAAAATATTATCATTAAGAAAATGGGACCCACAAGATAACATAAACACTCAAGGTAGTATTTGATGGATAGGAGGTATCATCATGAGCTAGCCTATCATGACCATGAACATGTAGCGGTATGAAATTACCACCTATCTGGTCACCAAGCTAGGGTAGTGGCTCTTGGTTACATAGCCAAGAGAAAGGTGGTCTCATTACGAGCCATCCTTCTCATTTCTGTGAATTTTTTTGTGGATGACACTATCACCTATGGTCACCAAGCCAAGGCAGTCACCATTAACTATTTCCTTGTAGCATAAGAGAAAAGATACAAAACAAAAGTTAAGAATAAAATGCAATGATTCACATGTTTGGGTGATTTAATTATTGGATGTGATTTTCATACTATGATCCTTGTGACTTATGGACGTCATCGCCTTGAAAAAACTCCCAAATTCTTATTCTACTTGATACCCTACTAATATAACCTAATTACTGACATAGCCTAGACTACTAACTCTTAAATATTGTTGTTTCTACAACCCTTGTTTTTCAGCCCTAACAAGCCTACTAACTAACTAGACTAACCCAAAATTTGCACAAGCCTAGGCACTATCACCCTAAGGAATTGAACTACTTATTGTTTTTGTTCTAAGTGCATTTGTGAAGTTGTTTTTGTTGTTATCATTACTTTTACAGTCAATGTTTTCAACCCTAAAAACCTACAGTAACAAGAGAACTGCCCAGAAAATTGTACTAGGTAAGTTACCATCATTTGACGACAAAATTGTATATGTTATTTCCTTTAAGAAGTACCTTTTATGGAGTATTTTAATGTTGTCATCACTGTCAATTTGTTTCTGTTATAAGTTTTTAGACAACCCTTTGAAAGAAATTACTTGATTCCTATATATTTAGAATTTTCAAGTGGAAAAAGTATTATCATTGTGAAATCTTTAATATCTCATTATATTTGTCCAAACAAATTGCAATTTCTGGATATAGTGCAGTTGTTACACATTGATCTTTTTTTCTATGTATACACTTGTATAGTAGCATATTTTTAATCATAAAGTCACTATTTGTTCAATCATTGATATCATTGATTATTGATATAACATTTGTTGTTTCATTGGTAAAGGGAAGTTACAAATTCACCTTACTCCCATTTGACCCTTCAACACAATCAAACTAGTGACTTTACTCTTTTTAGTGACCCAAAGAGACAGGTGGTATTGTCTTGTCTTTTCCCCTTCATAAACCAACTAGGTCTTGGGACGTCTCCCTTGGAGTGAGTATTTTTTCCTACTAAATAGAAATAGGTATCATGTTGGGGTGACAATGACATGGATACTTTTGTGTTATGCCAATCTAGGCCTACTTGCATTTAGGCTTTGGGAAAGTACAGATTGTGCGATAACAATATGCATATCCTTTCCAATGCACACCATTGTCATGCAATGTTATTGTTATTGGTCTGCAATGGTATTCGTATTGGTATTGGTATGGCATGGTATGGTATGGTATTGGTATTGGTATGGTATATTATTGGTATGGTATTAGTATTGGTATGGTATTAGTATTGTTATGGTATCAGTATTGGTATTGGTATGGTATGGCATGGTATAGTATTGGTAGTGGTTGTGGTATGGTATTGGTATGCATATCATTCCCAATGCATACCATTGTCATGCACTGGTTTTCAAAAGTATTGGTATGCAATGGTATTGGTATGCATATCATTGCCAATGCATACAATTTCCATGCAATGGTATGCAATGATATTGGTATTGGTATGCAATGGTATGGTATTGGTATGGTATTGGTATTATTATGGTATGTGGTTGGTATTGATATTGGTATGGCATGGTATGGTATGGTATTAGTATTGGTGTTGGTCCTAAAGTCTCCACCTGACTGGTAAATGGCATAGCTAGGCCACCTCAAGTTTGGAATGGTTGGTTTTTGTGATAATTTGATTTTTTTGCTCAGTTTGGAGGGTTGGTTTACCAAGAAAAAAAACATGGTTGGGTTGGAAAAATGATATGATTGTTGTCCCTCTTTGGCTGGTGGCACACAAATGATAGACAAGTGAGAAAATAAAGGGATGAACAAAGGAAAAACAACAAACAACTCAATGAATTATCCATTGTAAGAATTTTAAGTCTTAAAATAATATTTCAAGGCATTAAACAAGTATCCAAACACAATTACTCCCACAAGTTGCAATAAAAAAAATATTCACTAAAGAATTATTTGTTTTACAGGTTGCATATCAGTAAAGATGAGTTATAAAATAACTGAAAGGAAAATGAAATGTACTTTACACACATAAAAAATTGCATTCAAGATAAGAGAAAAACACATAGATTTGAATATAAAACACACTGTCATCAAGAGCATATTCACTAGGTAGAAAGATTTTAAAACATCATAGAAGATGTTCAACCAGTTTGATATATTGATGTCCTTCCCAAAAACATACAAAAACTGCATATTTATCAAAGTTGTAAAGGCTCTCATCCATCTGGAACTGAGGCTTAACTCTACACTATCAATTGGAGAACAACTTATTGACTTAAGTAAACATTGCTGGAGTATAGTAATGTATACTTCAAACTTGAATTAACAAAAAATAAGTGGTTCATATCAAACAAAAATGACCACTTATTATGCCTTAATCTAAAAGAGTCTTGAATTTAAATAACTAAAATTGTTGCTAATGATAAAGCTAAACTGATGCATATGTTGAAATGAAGTGAGTTTTGACAAAACATAATAGGACTGCATCGAGCACTTGTATCCATGTGCACTATTGGAGGCCAAATGGGAGATACCTGAATAGTTGGAAGCCTCCTTCAACTCTTCCTCATCTTTGATAGTAGTAAACTATAACACAACTCACCCATAATTTGGCGAATTTATGGAAAAAAAATGACCTCAAATACCTCTTTGATTCTCTCAGAACATGATAAATGTGTAAAATATGAGGGAGGTTTTTATGCATGGGACTGTTAGAAACAAAAAACTCTTTCATTTTTCACAATTTCACCTGAAGTTGTTCAGAAGGCGCGCCTAAAGACAACGATAAAAACAGGGAAATTAGCATTTGATGAATTTCTGGAAAAATGACCTCAAATGTATCTTTGATTCTCTCACACCATGATACATGTGTAAAATATGATAGAGTTTGTTGTGCATGGTCTTGTTATAAAAAAAAAACTCTTTTTGTTTTCACAAATTCACCTCCATATGTTCAGGAGGCATGTCGAAACTGAATGACAAAAACATGAAAAAAACGAAGCATTTTGTGAATTTATGGCAACACCCTAGCAATCCTTTCTTTGAATGTGATCTGTCTCTATTTAATCATGAAATTATATATCTGAATGTTATTTTATTGACATATAAATCTAGAATTGACCCTTGATTGACCCTTATGAATCTGGAGTTGTTGGATTGTTTCTAGTGAATGATGATCTAAAATTATGCCCGGAAAAGAGGATCGAATCTGCAAAAAGATTGAGATCTGGAAGTGAATATGATCATTTTCTTATTTGTTGAATATTATTTCTTTCAAATATTCAATTGATAACACACTTTTATTCCGAGAAATGGCATGAAAATTCAAGTTCTATTAGTCTTATTGGGCATTTCAAGGTCTTGGTTCCATTTCCTCTTTCTATCTGATACAAACCTTGTTTCCCTCCTTCTCTCTTTTCTTTGTTGTAGCTGATCTGTTTGCACTCAATGGGTACCTTTAGTTTTGGGAGCCCTTTTCTTGCTTTTATCTTGTTGTGATGCCTTCGATGAGCTACCATCTTAAGGGGAAACCTTATCTTTTCTATCATCTTTGTCTCCTTTATCATCAATCTTTGTATCATGATGTTTTTCTTTATTTAGTAAATGCACAGATTGTAGAAAGTAATCCAAGATGTTTCAATTTATTCCAATGAGAAAACTGAGCGATGATATGATCCTTGAAATTTAATTCACTGATACTACATACAATGAGCTGATAGTGACCTTAATTTTGATGAAGTTTCACTTGTAAATATAGTTCTTTGCAAAATCTTTTGATCATGACAACCATAGGTGAAGTTCGCACGATATTAACATGACCTTAACATGAGATTTTTAATCATGAACTCAGAAATGACTGGCATTCTGGGGTGCTCATGATCATGCATGCACATGTAGGCACCAACACTACACTTTTTTTAAAATATTTGAATTCACTTTTGAATTTTGAAAGGGATAAAACAATGTGCTTTTACTAAAGAAACACACTTTTACCTTGTTTGCAAGAACATGCTTTGTTCTTGCAATCAACGTTTTTTGAGGTGAAAAAGGCCTCGCCAACCTGATATAATCTTAAGTAAAGTATTCCATGGTGAGAACATGTTGTTAACCCAAACCAGACGTGCAAAAATATTTCAAGAAAGAAATAAAATGGTGCAAACATAATAGAGGGGAAAACAACTCAGGCTGACACATAAACCATGGAGGAGAATTAAAACAAAAAAAAAGGCTTCAAGAGGATGTATAGGTGAAAGAAGGGGAAGGGAAGGGAAGGGAAGGGATGCAGACCTAAGTTCCAACATTGGCTCCAACCGGGGATATCACTTCCCTGTGAGACGCTAAGAATAGTAGATCAGGTTCCTTACCTCTCCAAACTTATTGTAACTTACCTTTGTTTATGTCTTCTAGCCATGCTCTATGTTCTTATTAAATCTAAAAATCAAACTACAACTACACTCCAGTGCCTTTGTTGGGATATGGAGTATTATTGTTGATATACATATAAACAAACTGAAAATGAAATTCTCAAACGACAATCTTATTCAACACACCTCTACTCTAACTAACTGAAATTAAATACTCAAGTATACAAAAAATTCCAAAATAACCAATCAAGCAACTAGATGCTTGGCATGTCTTCATGTATGCTGTTGAAAAAATGAAAATACAAAAATGTACAAAAAAAATAAATCTAATGTCATCTCATACTTACTGCCACACATTGTGTGCATCATACCAACAACTACAATATTCTAGACCCCTATTGAAACTGAATCCATCCAATCATATATGTGATCATCAAGAACATGAGGAGACTCCAGCTGATCTAGAAGACCGGTCACAACTGTTTGAAATATACTATATGAAAAAGAATGGGTTGCTCATGTCCTCATTGAAACAAATCATGAAAGTCATGTGATTCACAAATGTGATCATCAAGAACATTGCTGGTTTTTTCTTATTCTTTCTCCATAATGTCATTTTCAGACTTATAGATTTCTTTTTTCTCAACAATTTTTGGAGAATGAAGATCCATGTCTACTGTAAAATAAGATTTGAAATGTTGATTTAGTATCTCCTCTTCATTTTCTACTACAACTATTGAAATATTCTCAACATCACTCTCTTCAACTCGTTGCTCAACAGTTGGTAAAGAAGAAGGCATTATCAATTGCTCATGTAATTATTCATGTTCTTATTTACTATATTCTTGTGACTCA
>ML813410.1:82137-96707 GCA_009831015.1 Picea engelmannii | reverse complement strand
CTCTTCCATGATCATCCCTTATTTAATGACATTTGTCTCCTTCTTCTTGTCTTGAGTTGGATCCCTTCTTCATTTGCATTTGCAATTTATTTAAAGTTTGCAACACTCGAGAATTTATCTAACTTTTCTCTCTCATTAGTCTCTCGTTGTCTTCTTTGTAGCTATGCACTTCCATATTCAATATTCTTACCATTTCTATCAATGTTTCTTATTCTCATTTTTCATTGCATCCATTGGACTCTGTCTCTGCATTACCAACTCTAGTATTCTGCCCTTCGGCCTCCTTTTCATGACTAGAGGCTCCCTTGCCTTCTTCCATTTCCTCAATACACATCCTGCGTTGATGTGCTTAAGCCCCTTAATTCTACTAAATGTGCAAGAAACCATTTTGTTAGAATTATGCACATGATAACAAAATTTCCCAAACCATGCTACAAGTCTCTTTTTTAGTTTATGGATATCTTATCCCCATTCTCTGAAAATAACCATGTCCTGTTATCCCTGGCTGACACAGAGTTTCACCCTATGTCGGGGCTTTCTTCAAACCACCTCCCAGGTGACCATGACTAGAAACCTTGGCATTTTTATGTTTCAAGGACAACCAATTCTTCCCTTAGCCCTCTTTTCCTCATCTCTCAAACTACACATGACCAAGGACATGACCCTGCGCTTAGTTGAAAGAGAGCTTTTCCAGAGCTTCGAGACTTCAAAAATTTTAGCTAGAACCAGATCAATGGTCCTCGTCCTTTTTCGTGATCAACGATCAAGATCCACTTCGAGACTCTACGCTTTGGAGGTCTCAACTTTCCTTTCTTGCCTCCCCCCGGAACACTTTCACCCGTAGTTCATGATTTGTCGACATGTGTCCTCCCACAGATCAATGATTGTGACTCACTTCAGCTCTTCGGTCTTTGGAAGTTTCAAACTTCCCTCCTACACTTTCTCCCAGAGTTCTTCTACTCGTAATCGACGATCCTTCGATGCATGTCTTCTGGAATCGACGGTCGATATATACTCAGGCCTTCAGGCCTTCAAGATTTTTCGAACCAACATAGCCTGCCACATATTTCCCTTCTGGAGTGTCCAGTCTTCTTGACTGCATGATCTGTCGCCATGTGGAAAAATTCTGGAAGAGGAAAAGTGGCCTAATCAGGCAGGTGACATGTGTCATGTTCTAATCAACCTTTAAATATTACTAACACGTGGCACAACTTCCATGTTTCCACGTCATCCCATGTTACGTCTACAAGCCACGTCACTTTGGGGATTCCAGGGTGCACATCACCCCTATGTGACATCATCATGCCCAATCACTTCAGCTCTTTGAGCTTTGTGGCTTTGAGATTTTTCGAACTAGCACACTTCCAATTCTCCCGAACTCTAAATTCTCGAACTGGTCAATTTGTCGCCAGGTGTCCTCCTGGATCAAACAACCAATATTCACTTCGAGTCTTCACCCAGATTCCATGGATCTTCTCCACATGTCCTCCTCAATCTGACGGCTATGTTTTACTTCGAGGCTCCAGACTTCGAAGATCTCAAACTTTAACCTTTTCCCTTGAAAACGTTTTTATCCGAGGCTCATGATTTTTTGATGTGTTTCTCCCATGGATCGATGTCTATTATTCCTTCGGGACTCCAGACTTCGGAAATATTAGATTGAAAAATCATTTGGCCCCACTGGATTTTATCTGAAGCCGTGGATCTGGTGATGCGTGGCTCTCGGCAGATCAATGGTTGAGATCCTCTCGGGTGATTAGATGGTCTATGTTTGCTTCGGATCTTCGAATCTCAAGGCTTTGGGAGTCTCAAATTTCCACTGAAAAACCTCTCGAACGGATTCCTCCAAAGTTACTAATCTTCTGACACGTAACCTCTTGGCGATCGACGGTCAGGATCTACTTCGGACGCTCCGATAGTGGAAATTTACTTTGGGTCTCTGACTCTTCTACTCTTCGGGGGTTCATCGCTCGAGCCTTAACCTATCACATCACTGCATGCCTTTCAAATTTGCAGGGGCATGCATCGACGGTTTGGAGTAAGCCACTTTTCACCCTGCAATTCCCCTGATGCTGACATGTAACCCCTCAGGGGAAATCATGGCTTGAATTGCAGGACCGTCTTGGGAAATTATCTCCCATGAAACTTGACTCCCCGCAATGCCTCATGTCCATTGATCTCACTCTACAATGGGATCCGATGATTGTGACCTTATCCCCTGCTTCTTGTTCATCGGATGACCCTTGTTCCTATGTCCTCTGATCCAACGATCCCAGATCTATCCTGATCCTATAGTGGCAATCGCTCCTGGGTTCGAAAGGGGATGGTAACGATCCCTCTAACTCCTTACCACGGGTCTTTGATGTTCTATCTCCCGCGTAGATTATGCAACGCCACTCCTCCTGAGATTCTCAACTTCACAGTTACAGTTTGATCTCAACCACGAGGCTCTGACCTACAGATCCGGCCCATACCGGGCTGATGTTTCAAATAGAAGCTCTGATACCAATATATAACATACCCAACCACCCATAGGTAAGGTATGCTACCCGCAAGCCCACCCTTGGACTTCTTTCTCATGTTGATACCTTCTTTTTTTATTAAGGATGCATAAGACAACAGAATTAATGACATGCATAGTAATATTTGGCAAACATGCATGTTCTAAAGATTCAGTTAGTGATAAATAATTACACAGCGAAATACATTCATACACAGATAATAATAATAACAACATAGGGCACTTATCTTTATATAAAGCGACACCAACTAGCTGCAAACCAAGGATGTTCCACCCAACCATAGACACCACTGCTCCAAATCTCAACAGTAGTGTCACCCCCAAGCCAGGGCTATGAATCCACAAGGATGGTTCCAGAGTGTAATTGGGTTCCCAAACCAGTCATCTCCCAATCTCTCAAGCTCTCACAGGTTTCCAAGCACCCACAACAATCAAAGTACCCAGCTCTCTTCTACCCAGCCTATGCCACTCGAGAGAATGGACCTCCACCCTTCTCTTCCATGCAGTCCCTCAGGAGGTCCTTCTCCTTCCTACCAGGGCTTCTAGCACAGCTGGCCCAGAATCGCAATGTTGGAACTCTTAGGACTCGCAATTTTGAGAAAAACAGGGTACAGGCCAATGCATTTTAGACATGCAGGCCCCAGGTTACAGTTGGATCACACCAGCAACCACTATAGCCAACTATCTTGTGGATAAGTTCTTTAGTAGCTCTATATCCTTTGCCAAGCCATGACGCATGATGATGAGGTATCAATGGACGAGTCAAGGGGTGCATGGGAGTGTGTGAGGAAAGGATGAGTGAGTGAATGGGAAAAACAATGAACAAGTCATCAGTCCAACCCCCCCATATGACTAGAGGCGGGTTTAAGTACCCTCGTCGGGACAAAAGAACCTCATGGCCTTCCCCAAAAAGCTCACATAATTGATCCCCTCGCATGGACAAAAAAAAAGTGTAATTAAAATATAGGAATAAACACTGAGTCCCTCAAGCTCCCTCTCTTGTGGAATCATAGCCCCTTATAACTCTAATCCTTGTCTGTCTAGCAGCGAACGATGTGTTTATTATTATTAATGATCAAAACATTACATTTATTGGGCATATTGGCCCTTTAATAATTGTTTGGGCACTTAGGCCTCTCAACATTGTAACCATACATTATTTAAAATGGGGGTTCAAAACCCAGGATGTTACACCAATCCTTGTCTTCCATGCTCTGAAATTAGAATACCCTTCTAACTTGTTTTTTGACTTCATAAAGTAATTCATGACTACTTTGAGTTGGTCAACCTTTGAATTCGACAAAAAAAACTCAAAATTGAGGTCTTATCTTGTTGAGAGTATAGGAGGTGCACTAGGTTAGGGCACACTAGGCTATCCAGAAACTAGGTCAATATCTTCACTTAAGGTGCCTTAACAAGAGGGTTAGAGAAACTTTGCTTTATGCTCTACCTTGCATTTTCATTCGCATTCAATATTCCTGAATGTATAACTGCTACAGTCATCAATTATTTCTTTTACATGCATTAGTTCTAATGGTGGCCTTGCTGCCAATACCTTGTCACTACCACTACAACTTTCCTGCAATATTTAACTTTAGAGATTCGACCTCTAATACCAACACTATTCACTTTTCTTTCTCATATCATGAAGCTCAGAGAATCCTCCCTATGGACAAACCTACTTCGGTAGGTCTATATATTGCTACAGTGATGGGCTCCTGTCTATTGATTTCTTTGTTGTGTTGTTAGTTATTGTCTGTATTTTTTTATTTTAATATTGAGGTGTATCCCAACAATGATAGTTTTATGATAATGTTGTTTGATTTTGGTACAGGGAAAATGCCTAGATGGTCATTTCTGAGTCCATACTTGCAGAATGTGGGCTCTAATTATTCGTAGGGAGCCAACTTTGCAGCCTCTCATGCAACTTTTGATGACGTCAATTCCTTTATTGCTCCAATTTCTCTTCCTGTACAGATCAATCAGTTCAAGATCTTCAAACAACAGGTAATGACTGGAAACATCAGTGCATATGGTAATTAAGGAAAATTTCATGGCTAACTTATTATAAAATCCATGGTAAGGTGGTGTAGATGGAAACATTTCGTTAGTATCAAAAAAAAATTCTGGGTGCAGGTCCTCAAATCTCTCTTCCAAGAGTAGATTCATTTTAGAAGGGAATTTACATGTTAGAAATAGGAGGAAATGACTTCATCTATGGATACAAGAATCTCAAATTGAGTCCAAGCCAGCTGAAGCAGAGCATTATTCCCAATGTGCCTAGGACTATTGAAACCATTGCCCAGGTACTATTTATCTTAATTTTACCCTAGATCTATAAGGAAGTTTCGAAATCCCTTACATTTCTTACAAAAAATTATCTATACTATTTATCATGTGAACATGAAAATTTAGAGAATGATGAGAATTTATTGTTCACTTTGTAAAACCATTTCTGCATCCACCACCATATTCGTTGACCTCTACTTGCCATGTGACATTTTTGTTCTTCATTAAAGAGAACATAGGTTTGACTTTGAAAGTCTATTTTCAAATCCATTTGGATGAACTAGCAAGTTAGTTAAGACTTCCATGACTCCATAAAGGCTATGTGGACAACATGTAGGTGGTAGAAGCGTGGGGGATTGAAAGTCAACAAAGTGAGTGGAGCATAGTGGAAAGTGATAGAGTGTTAGAGCTCTCTTGGTTGAGAGATGAGTTTGACTATGTTTTGTAAGAGTCTGGTTGTAAGTCTGGTTTTGTTCGTAGATGGAACAAGTTTTGTATGAAATATGCAATAGTGTTGGATGAGTAGTACATGCAAATATTGAGAGACTGGTAGAAAGAACATGGATCCTCGTAATGAGTTATTGTTAGAATGTATGAGAGTGCAGGGTATTGTTTATGATAAATGATGAGTCTCTTGGTATGTGATTATTGGAATGAATAAAATACAAGCTGCATCTATTCCTGTCCTTTATTGTATTGACTATCTGTCTAATGAATGTGTGTTAATGTTATATGTGGTTGATGTTTAGTTATATTTCAATGGAATATATGAATTTTTTCCTGAGTGGATTCCTTGTGTAATTTAACCCCTCATCATCGACACAAGAACAAATGGTGTTTGTGATTCTCATGGCATCTCGAGTGAGACCTTTTTTAGTTCTTGATTGAGGATTGATATGTTGACACCTTGGGGTTTTTGTTGGTGAACTCTGGATTAACCCTAGGTCATGAACCCCCCAACATTAAGGAGGATGTGCGCAAGCATGCCAACAAATATCTTTTTTGTTAGGAACTGAAGGTTTTGTATTGAATGATGAAGGTAGAGAATGAGGTTGTATCCATATCAGGAGGAAATACAGGATTGGTTGATTGTGAAATCATATGAGTTTTCTTAGAGAGAGATTGAAGGCATGATCACTAATGTGGAATGATGGAAGATAAGGTATATCTACAATGATATGCATGAAATTTACTTTGTTGAATTTCCATGTTTATTGTATGAATGGTTGAAGAGGCAGGATGCTACTAATATCGCTTTAAGGCCTCAAGAAACACAGGTTTGGGATCAGATCACAATTGATAGGATGAAGGAATTGGATAATAAGTGGGATCGAGCAATTGATTTTTTGTTTTCTCGGGTAAAGGAAGGATAGATTATTAAGTTTATTGTAGAATACAATGATTCTTTAAGTGAGGATGACAGAAAGTTTGCTAAAGGTCCTCCGAGAAGGGTGATATAATAATTCCTACTACAGATCAAGATGGTGTTCGTGAAGAAAGGGTTGATGTGCATGGATATTGATAGGATGGCTGAGTAGACTCCCCTAGAGTGTTTATTTTTGGGGGGAGTGAAAAGAAGGGGAGGAAGAGAGAGAGAGAGAAAGGATATGGATCCACTGAGGAGGATCCAAAATATGTTGAGATGAGGTCAGAGAGAGAATGGACACAAAAGAGAAAAGGAGAGAGAGAGATAAAATATACACAAGAAGAGCTGAGTTAAGGAAGAAATCATAACAGAGAAGTGGAAGAAATATAGAAAGGGTCATGAGATGAGGGTTCAGACCCACAATGAAGACGAAAGAGATAGCACCGAGAGAAAGTCTGGAAGAGAATGTTGTGTTGGAGAAGAGTATAGATGAATATTAGAAACATAAGTTGAGCATGGAGACATTTTAGGCCAAAGGATGGAGGGGAAGATTAGAAAGGAATCACAATTCCCTCCTAAGTTTGGTGTTGCACAACAAAATCAGTTTCTATGTGACGCACGGGGGGATCTAGAGGAAGAATTAGCATGAGAAGAGTTGAAATGCACAACACAAGGTCTCTATAAGTGGCTCAGGTCTAGGAGGAAGTACAACATGTGACACAAATGTTTTTGGAGGAAGCATGAACCCGTGAGGAGTTGCAGCGTGCCACATACATGTATTTGGAGAAATATCGTGTGCGTGAGGAGATACATCATGTGACACAAAGGTCATTGGAAGACGATTGTAGAAAAGAAGAATTATGATGAGATGAATGTAAGTAAATAGAGCAGCATGTGCATCAAGAGTTGAAGTGCATGGTGCAAGAAGAAGCATTGTATAACATGGGTCATGAAGTAGAAACTGAAGACCAAGTAAGCAACTTCTTGCACTATTGTTTGAAGTTGTTAAGTGAACCTGATGTTGTTGAAAAATTTATGCATATGTTAGAAACCTGCATGTGGGAAAGAAGGGAAATATATAACTATATCAACCCCCCTACTAGAAAGGGACACGTGCTAGGTCAGTAAACAAAATTACACAGGAAAAGAGTTCAAGATGACACACAAAATTTGAATCTATGAGATGGATGGTGTCATGTTGGATCTAGGATATGACGTGAACATATTTCCTAAGAAATCCCATGAGTTGGTCGGTAAACCAAACTTGGTGTGGTCAACCATTCAACTTCGGCTGGCGAGTCAATAATGTTTTTTTCCTATAGGTCCAATAGAGTAGGTTGAAGTGAACATAGAAGGGGTGAAGACGAAGGAAGCCTTTGAAGTGATATATATAATAGATGACTTTGATGCCTATCCTTCCCTACCTGGCATTGATTGGGCCTTTGATAACAATGTTGAGTTGAATATGAAGAAGATATAGATGGCGTTAGAGATAGACACACTGTGTGTGATTGTGCCATTAGATTCAAATGAAGGTGGCATGTACAATGATCCAATGAATGTGGATGCATAGAGATCTGTCATTGAAAATATATACCAGATCACGGGGCACAGGGAAGACTACATCAATTCCTCAACAGATGGGAAGCTGAGTTGGAGACATGTGAATTCATATGATACTAATTCAAATGATTCCATGGAGATGTGGTCACGTAAATTGTATGAAGTCTCTAATAAGCGGTGTGTGCACATTGCCACTGCTCCATGTGAAGATGAATTTTTGCTCTATTTATTTGATGGGATGTATGAAGTCAATACTTTCATTGTTCGGATGTATCATATTCCCCTATTCCTCAGGTACACACCCTTGATACCATGTTAATAGGTATACTCATGCAGTGGTGGGAAGGGCATAAGACATAGCTTCGTGAATGGGCAGTTTTGGAAGAGTCCATCTTGGAAAGGTCCAGGAAAGAGGTATACATTCACCAATAGATGTGTTCCTGTGAGAGACGTTGGGTGACCAAGAAACAATGAGATGCGTTAAAGATAGATCTAAAACCTCAACATGCTTTGTTAGAAATAATTTTTTCCTGTTTAGTCCCTCCAACCCCTATTGAGAAAACATATGAGATACGTAGGATTAAGGAAACATTGGTAGGTTAGTGGATGCCCCCATATTGAAAAACATCATCCCTATGAAAATGAGTCACCACCTACCAAGGGTCACCGCAATAGATTAAGACATGATAGACTAATGCAGGGGTGTGCATGAGTCATGTGTGGCACTCCCCAAAGAAAAATACCCGTACATTTATAGATCCATTGACATCATATTGAAATAATCAATGACAAAAATGTTTGGTTGCAATAACAATGGATGTGACAGATATTAACACCACATAGATTTACTCTAATTCTAAAAATATGGAGTCATTAATGCAATTGTAATGGGAGCAATTTTCCTTATTTAGAATGAGAAAAGAGTTAATTAAACCGTCTGCATTAAGGTTACAGATATTGATGTTTGTACACACTAAGACGATTTCGATGGAGAGAATTCAAGGGGGTTATCTGTCAATTGATAGTAAGGACTGTGCATTATCTTGAAATTTAGTTGGACATCATGCAACATTAATATTATGATACTCCTAAATGAACGTATTAGTTTGTCTCATTGATTCTTCCTTTTATCCCCCGCTACTCATCTCCCATAGTATTCTTCCATCTCACATTGGAAAGTGACTAGAAGATCATACTCTCTTTGGTCCCGCCCGAGGCGAGTTATCCCATGTCGTTGAGCCTCATAGGTGTTTCATGATTGCAAAACATAGTTGAGAAACCATGGTCATGAAGAAATAGTATAGATTCCTTGAGTAAACCCCATGCAAGAATGAATGCCAAAACAATAAAATAATAGTCAATTCTAGAACCACTGATTCCATCCATAGTATATTTTCAAGGGACAAAATTGGGGAAAGTCCCACTGCTCAAACATGGAGATTATAATGTGCGTGACCCAAATTAGTTCCTAGAAATTCAATTTGACAAGTATGCATGCATTTTATAGAAATCACATAGTATAGAGAAGGTGGTCATTTAGAATCAAGTGAGGCCCCTGTGAAATTATGGAATCCTTATATTTCTCAACTCTCCCCATTTTGGTTGATCCCCAACAGTTCAGGCATGTGTTTTCTTCATCCTTACCAGACTATATGGAGGTTATCTATGGCGGAATAATCCTTACCCCATTGACCATGATACAATGCACAAAGTTTCGAGTCTTCCCACCTCTGGTGAGGATCCAAAAGTTACCATCAAGAAAAAAGAAGATGCACATGAGGAAGTATACACCTAGTTTGGGACATGCAGGGGGAAGCACAGGGTTGTAATCCCAAATATTCACAAAAAAATTACTATCCTGCAAGATAATACATAAGTGTCGAAAGGATAAATGTCCCAACATAAAAATTTCCAGAACGATGTGGCGAGGAAGTTTGGTTCCCTATGTTAACAATTGTATTTTGCCTCGCTACCTTAGTCTCCTACTGATGCAAACCCCCTATGGGATCACACAACCTCCCAGTATAGGATCATTCACAATAGCTGAATCAGCGCTCGTATCCTCACGAGATCCTCTGTGATGCACATAGGCCCTTTAATTTCCATATGTAGGTCCACGCAAAACCCGTGGGTGCTTATACTAATTCCCTTTTACTCCTTGGTTTATACCATGGGCATTAGCCCCTTTTCCCCCCAAAAAATGGCATATGACCTTGTGCTAGAACCAAGAACTTAGATGAAAGGCGCTATATGGGGCTATGAGACTTCAACACTCCAGAGGATTCACCAGCAAAACACTCCAATATCCAGAGTGGTTACCGATCGAACTCAGTCATAAAGATTACATGACCAGTGGGTGTAGGTCATGTCCCTATCCTTCCACTTATCCAAAATGAATGGTTAGATTTGACTCACTCGAATCAGATGATGGACAAGGATTATCCTCCCTCCACAATCTATGACTGAGATATAATACAGGACTTTGGGCTTCATAGGTTTACACAACTCCAACACACAATGCCTCTCAGACAACCGAACGATGAACCGTGATCTACGATTCATACTCCTCCTATAGTTAACGACTGTGATTAACTCAGGGGTTTGAAGCTTTAGGGTTCCTCACTCCAAATGACCATCACCAAAATCTCGAACACTCGAATGTCGAATTGGAAAAGGAAAAATATCTATGACTGGGACTCCCCTATTTGATCAACGACAAATATTAATGTTGTCTCTTCAGAGATTTGGGGTTTCGACCACTCTGCAATGACTACCTCCAAATTCTCCTGGGTAGCAGAAGTGCCGAAGGGATTAACAATCAGTGACCCCACTTCATGCTTTTATCTACAACTAAGATCTGTTTTAGGACTCTGAGCTTCGAGGTTTTCTCCTCCTGGAAACACAAGGACCAATCTTTCCCAAAGTGTTGAATATTTGAATTGTGAGATCTATGACTCATGTTTTCCTATGCTCAAATCCAACGATTGGAATTTGATCTCCTCTTGACCGTGCTTATCCTTTTGTCTGATATTGATCCAACAACCATATATGTTTCCAAATCCAATCCAATGACTATTGTGGTTGTTACACGTCAAAATTACTCACTTCGATAGTGTCGCAAGTGTCTTCATTACAAGTTTCGCAAGTGTCGCAAGTGTCAGGGAAGCATACTGCCATGATGCCTATGTCGTGCCTATAAAGACATGAGAAAGACACTTGAAACACCTCAAACATTTTATTTGGAAGAGGAGAAATGATTCAGCAGGCTCATGAACCTTTTGCCATCTGAAAACACTCAAAAAACTAATCTTTTGAAGGAGAGCGCTCCTCTATACCTCTTCTGGGAGTGTTGACGCTCCCCCTTACACTGTCTAGGAGCATTATAAATCTCCTCTGGCCCTTTTGAGGGAGCGCTATGGATTTTGAGAGCGTGGGTGCCCCCCTAAAGCCTACTAGGGAGCGCTACAGCACTTTGATGGCCCTTTTGAGGGAGCACTACCTATTCTGGGCAATAGTTAAGTTGTTGAGATGAATGGGGGAAGGATCCTTTAATTCTTGGAAGGCAGTTGGATTCAAATCCCTAGTCCAGCCATGATCTTAGGGCAGATCCTCAACTAAAGGAGGAAAATCCTCACCTTCCCCAAGGATATCTCAAGTTGTTGAGCCTCTCCAAGGCTATATAAGAAATCTTTCTAATGGTGAAAGAGGGGTGGAAAAGGAGAATCACACCAAACTTATGATCTTATAAGTGGTGCTGGAACAGAGATAATTTGGAAGCAAGAGACCTATGATCTCATAGGGAGAAATTGGTGAAGCTATCGTCATTCATATCGTGGATATTTTGAGAAAGGGGTAGACAAGGAGGACTTGACGAAACTGCTGCAATTCATCTACGGTTGTAAGCAATGTTTTGTCCTCATTAATATAATCTGCTTGGCATGTTTCTTTCTAATTCGTGTTTGATCTCACATGAATTTTCCTTTTTAGTAGATAGATCTATTTTCAAGCTAATATCAATAGAGTAGGAAGTGGTCGTACTTTGTTTGTCTACAGGGCTTATCGAGGAGCAAAAGATTGGAGCTCAACTCGGAGCGTGCAGGGACAAACGTCGATAAAAAGGTACTTATGTTCTCCTTCCTCCTCATGCATTAGTTTGTATAGATATGAAAGGAATTCAGTGTCCACTTTAAGCACTTTATGTCTTAGAGTTAAGAGTCTAGCTCTTTGAGGTGATCTACCTGTCCGCAGGGAGATTTTCCTACAACAGAAACTGGCGACCGTACTGGGGAGAATCGCATCGAAACTTTTGGTTTTAATTTTTCCTCATAATACCTTGTCTTACCTTTTGTTTTCTCAGACCTGGTTCACCTCTTCTTGATTGATTTCATGAGATGATTGACTCCCTACCCCATCACACTCAGCTTGATTGACGAGACTAGACTGCAATTTTTGGATTTTTTGATATTTTTAGGAGCTTTTTGAACCTGGCGCCCCTGTAGTTGTGTTAACAGAGTGCCAATGCTCCCTGAATGACTTACACAGAGCGCTATAATGCCTGGTGCCCATTACACCAGAGCGCCAACCCTCTTTCAACCAAAAACCTTTCCAAAATTTCTTGTTCAGGGTCTAATCGTTGTGCCTCACTTGCTGAGTTGTTTTGTGATTCAATAATTCTTCCTTTGACCTTCGACATGCTTCCTCCTGAGAAGTAAACACCTTATTGTTCAAATTTTATGCCCTTCTTAATTCTTTTTGAGTTTTTTATGTTGAGAGCTTAAAATCAATCCCTTGATTTCTTCTCTCCTATCCGACTGAGCGGGAACTCTAGTGAAGGACATTTGAAGTCTGTAATTCTTCTCATTTGGTTCTTTGAGGTCATCTGATCCAATTTCTTTCTCCTTCCTTTCGCGTTTTTTATTTTCTTTCTCTTGTTTGATTGCAAAAGGGTTTGTTGTTTGTGAGAAATCTGCATATTCTTGTCGGAATCTCCTTGATCTGAAAGGGTAGTTGGCAGGAGAAATTTTGCATCGAATTGATTATCATTCGCATACAAACGAAAAAAGTACATCTTAATGATTAGTTTGCATATTAGTTTGTATTTCTGAAATGTTGTAGCATCATATTGGATTTGATTGAGAACAAAATTGATTGAGGGAAATCCTTATCAAGTGTTTGATAGTGAAAACGACTCTTCCTCTTTCCCTTAAATAGGTATTCATTGAAAAGAAACGATTGCTTATCATATTTCATGCATATTGTTTGGGAATTGAGTCATCATTCCATCAGTTTCACTTTCGTACACCCTCTGAGTAAACAACAGCCATTAAAATCAACGCTTAACTAAAATTTATCAGACTTCTTACATCTTTGTTAGCAAACCTACATTAGTTTAAGGTGTAGGGCTTTGGAATAGGTTGAAAGGATAACTTTCCAAAGCTATCAAACAAAATTAGTATCTTGCGGTAGGGAGAGTAAAATCCAATTTTCGTATTGGCTTGTTGTGATCCCCCTCTCACACGGGGGTTACACACGAGGTCGCATTCGGGTGAGTTACGAAGATTATCCCTCCATGGCCCAACTTTTTGTAGTGGTCGGATCGTATATTGGGGGTCACTGGAAGGTATACCCATGATTATGTGTGGGAGCCTTTCAAGTTGATTTCGGACTTGTTATCCTGCCCATACGTTTCGAATGGACTGTCGACTGTACCCGCCCAGGGGCTGACTACAAGTTGGTAACCTTAGTGGCCATAATATTTAGGGTCTCACACAAGGTGATGGTGAAGGGAAGTCTCACTGTACCTGGAACAGATGTTGGTCAAACTCACTCGGGCTCCTTGGAGGATAAATCCACAATTACTGCGTGGAATCTTGCACCAAGGCGTAAGTCCATTAAGCAGGTTGCCAACGTAATTGATCCACTTTCTCTATCCCCACCCCTTCCTATTTTGATCTCGCAATGTTGGATTTCATCACCAACTAGTGGTTTCATCATAGGAAGGTTTGTTTGATTGTTTTCTTCTCAAATTCATAGCGTGTGTTGTTTGTTTTACTTAGTCGGCCTTAGGTCAAGTCAGTGTTAATGGCATCGAATCCTGGGAGTACCAATGGAGGAACCCCTTCTCCTAGGGAACCTTATACCTTTCCTTCATTTGGAAACTTTGGTCCTCCATATGTCGCCACACTGAGTCTTCCAGGACTCACTATTGGATTACCAGTTTTGTTGTTCCCCACTCCAGTGATCCCGAATCCTCCCAATGTTTCAGTTGCACCTAATACTTTGGATGTCAATACACCACCCACACATCAACCTCATGTCGAATTTTTGCCTTCTTCGTCCATCAAGTCTCCTTCCATTTCTCCTTATTCGTCTATTGAAATCTCTAAAGAATGTAGCCAGGCTGATCAGAAGAAGAAGAAACGGAAAGAGAAGATGAAGAAGAGCCCAAAAAGGACCAAGACCCCAACAACATCAGATGTTGGCTCTAAGAAACCGGTTATTGTTAATAGTATTGGGAGTGTTGATGAGGTCAACAAGATTAAAATGAAGAATCCAAAACCCAAATTCCCTTGCAACCTTTGTAAGGGTGACCACTTTCTGAGGGATTGCCCCGGTGTTACCCAGGTCTTAGAAATGTGGTCCTCCACATCATTGACCTCTGTCGGTCATGTCGATGGTACCCCATCAACTAGTGATGTTCAGGTTGGTAAGAAGAAGAAAACTGTCAAGTTCCCTTGCATGTTATGTAAAGGTGATCATTACTCTCACCTTTTCCCTCGTATGGACGAGGCTTCTTCTCTTTTGGAAAAACTTCAACTTCCAAAAGGTTAT